>JANIIA010034677.1:0-12193 GCA_027478495.1 Erythroxylum alaternifolium
TAGATGGTCTCCTCTTAATTAATTGTTTTGTTTAAGCATCTGTATTGAATTATTATGTGATGTGAATGTATTGATTCTGGACATTCAATGTCCGAGGCGTTTGATGCACGAATAACGTATTGAAAGTGCTTATTGTTTGTGAATTTGATTAAATAACTGACACTCAACATTATTGTTGAATGCCAGACATCAATCCGATGAAATTTTTGAATCTAAATGTGAATGTGAAATCAAATGATTGATTGAATATATATGAATGTGAAGCATTTCATTACATGAATGCATGAAAAGATAAAGGTTGTTTTGACCAAAGTAGCCACAGAAAAAGAGCTTAAAGCTCAGAAATTGAAAAAGTGTTTAAAGCTTAGAATGTGGTAAGAGCCTCTGGCTCACAATGTATAATGAGTCATATATCCCCAATGGATAAGGGACATTTATTAATAAGCCTGGTATCCACAATGGATACGGGATAGTTATAGGCACTCGGTCACAACAGTAACTATTGAAAGTAAGTCTCATGAGCATTGCATATATAATTGATATGTATGTTTTAAATGATCTAAATGAACTGTTTGACAGCTTTAAATTTGAACTATGAAATAATGTGTATTATATGCTGACATGAAATGTATATGAATTTGAAGCATGAACTGTATGTATTATGTGATATGAATGAGCCATCGAGGATGGTCCGCTCATTGAGTTCACAAAACTCACTCCAAAATTGCAACTTATTTTTTAGGTTCAGAGGAGATACCCAGTCAAATAAACTGGAATATAGCCGTTTAAATCGAATTAGACATAGAGGTTAGGATCAGTTAGCACTTGCATATATCCACAATCTCTTTTGTATTTTAAAATGTATTCCGCAAATATTGTATAATGTTTATGTGAATTATAAAGTGTAATGACATTATGGCTGAAAGCGTTTTGATAAATGAAATGATCAAATCGAGAATTGATTTGGACTCGATGTATGTATAAATGATATAGGCAGTGATTGATTTTTTATTTGTTTAAACGTATTTAATGCCTGTGACGTGAGACTAAATTTTGTATTGAGTCTGACTGACCATCCTAGCACAATACCCTTGTAGAGAGTATTCTCGAATACCATCGGTATGTTTGAGGATATGCATTATGAGAGTGGGTTGCTACATCAATAGTTTGTTGGGTTTGAGAATTTCACCCGTCACATAATGCTAAAGAAGATGAACTTTCAGAAAGTTACACATCTCTTGTGATCACAAATCATAGTTAAAGTTATAAAAAATAACAGTGATGGATTATAAGACCTAGTAAGAATCATGGTGAAATTTTCAAAAGCAACTAAGGTGGAGAAAATGAAAAAACTGGCACAATAAATTCAAAATTGAACCTAAAAATTCAAGTTAGAGGGAGATTTTAAAAAATCTGACTACAAAATTCATTGTATAATAAGGATTGGAGCAAAAGAAAGCTAAAATTTAATGGAGTTCTCATATCATGTTAGCTGAGACAAGACAAAGTGGAATTATATTTTCTATTGTGTGTATGATATAAATAATGATAACTCTACTACAATGACACAAAATGAAGAAAAAGAAGAAAATATTACAATTTCATTACATAATATTTAGGATATAATTATAAGGATTATGATATTAGAAACAATGTTGGGATGGTAACCTGAAATAGATGAGGTTGTCTCTATATTGGAGGCCATCGACAATTCGAAAGGAGGGGGAATGATTCCTCCCAATCAGTAGGGTGGTTGTCTTTGCTTTCGCAAGCCTTGATTTTCCAAAACTTTGGATAAACATATAGGATACTATAAGGCAGGGATGGCGATGCCTAAGCTCGAACCTTGCCCCATCCGACTCAGTCTAAAATTTTTTAATTTTTTAAAATGAAATAAAAATAACGTGATTTTACTCAAAATGATATTATTTTAGCCATATACGTTAGGTTTCAAAGTAAGCTCATCCTAAACAACTTAAGCCCAAACTTGACCCAAGACCCAATTTTTTGGGGAAAAAAGTCTAAGATTTGATTAACTCAAACTTGCCTAGTTGACTTTAAGTCGTGCTAAGTCAAACCTTAACTAAACTGCCAAGGCTACTATAGGCTTTAAGATGTATTCATCACAACTGTAAAATACCAATACGTAAAGGAAATTTTCAGATGTCAAAAGTGGTGATAAAAGTATAATTTTAAGGGAGAGAGGCAAAGAGAATAAGAAGATTTTGAAGAGTTGTTATTCACTACGCTTTCCATTTGAAAAGAGTACAATTTATTCCGCTAAAACATAACAACTAAGGCTAAAAAATAGGAAAAAAGAATATATCATTCAACATAACTAACAGCTAATTCTTTTTTATCCAACTTAACTAAAGAACAGTTCTAGTAACTTATTACACTATAAGAAAATTGTAAATTACTGACAGAAAATTACCTACAGAAAAAATTCCATAGTAAATTAGCCACAGAAATTGTTTTCTAATTTGCAATAAAAAAATCCATCGCTAAAGGAGGAGACCAAACTTTTCCGATGAAATTTATTAATAGAATAGTGAAAGTCGTCGTAAAAATAAGCGCTAATGGTTCCTGGTAAAAATTGTGTATGAAATTTAACGACAGAAAAAATTCGTAAGTAATTTACCTATAAACATATGTTTTCGTAAGGAATTTACTGACGAAAATAGAGTTGTGTAGGTAATTAGAATCATTTTTTGTCAATAATTTACCTACATAAACCAATTAAAACCACAATCCCAACATCTTTTGAATTTACCTACAGAATCATATCATTTTGTAGGTAAATTCAAACAACATCAGGATTGTGGTTTCAATTGGAAGGAAAATGACATTGTTTGTTCAATCACAATCGACATTGTTTCCTTATCTGTTTAAATAAACATTGACAACCTCTCCCCCTCACTATCAAATGTCTCTTAAACTTTTCATTGTTTTCCTCTTCCCTCACATCATGGTCTTCAGTTCCACATACCGTTGTCATCGTCTTGATCTCTAGTTAATCATCCATCGTGGTTAGTTATTCCTCCTTTGCATTTAGTTTTTATTTTTTTGCTTGTTGTTGTCAGGGAAGCTTTTGTTTGGGTCATTCTTAGTTGATGTGGTTTGTGTTGTCTGCGTTTATTTCAACTTTGAATGGTTCACTATGCATCTAAATGTGTTCCTATTGGTGAAGAATGCCACGTACCAGTGTTTTTATTAATAGTTAGGGACGAATTTCTTATGCCTATAAAGTATTTGATGAAAGTTCTAAAGGGATGAATTTTGTCATTGCATGAATTTTTGTTTGTTATTCTCTCATGAAATTAATTGTAAGATAAATTGCATGAATTTGTGTTTGTTATTTTCTCATTTCATCCATGAATTTGATGTTGTTACCTTGTTTCCTTATTATTTGGACTATTAAAATTCAAGTAAGGTTCTTTTAATTGTATTTAAAACTATAGTGTTTCACTAAAAGACAAACTCTTTTAACGTTAAAAGTTGAATTGAATTAGCTTCATCAAAAATTGAATTGTAGTTAGCAAGGTCTTATGATTTTATTGTGATAAAAAATTAAATTGCCTTCAATTTGTTGAGCCTACTTTAATAAAATTATTCCTAAATTATGGAGGTTGTATATTTTATAACAATGTTGTTAAATATCCTAGAAGTCTCAAGGTCATTTTGGTGTTTGAGGAAGTCATTTTTAATAATGACTTGTTTAAAGGTAATAGGAGGACATTGATCATTTAGTATGGAATCATTTATGGAAGTGAAAGGTAAAGGAAAGTGAGTATGGATAAGTGGGAGCAAAATTAGGTTGGACAGTCAAAATTAGGTCATCTTTATGTATAACTAGCATTGAGCCATAGTTTTCCTAATGTATTAATAAAATAGGTCCTTTGTGCTTATATGGCATTGAGCTATGAGCCCTAATTTCTTAAAAATAGATAGCTTTGAGAAAAAATAGATAGCTTTGAGAATTTTTCTCTTTTCTCCTTGTTCATATTATCTTCTTCCATCTTTTTCAAACTAAAAAAACTAATTCATAAGATTGAACATACCCTTTTAAAAGAGAATTAAGTAACAAAAACTATAACCATAAACTAGTTTATCATACATCTTCTTTAGTCCTTACAATAATCAATCAAACAAACAAATCTTCCACCAAAGAAAATTCCAAAGAATACAAAACCTAAACATAAAAGGAAACAACATAAATACATCAATTTATCAATGAAGGCATAAAATTTTATCGTAGATGTTTTTTCATAAGGTTTATTATCCTTTAGTTCCCAACACTCTTCACTGTTGGTTTAGTCTTCATAAACCTATTTGGTGTTATAAATACAAGAGTAATTGACTTATTATCCTTTACAAACGTATACCTATTCTTGAATTTATCATAGACAAATTTTATTACCATATTTCCTTACTCTTTCCAATAGAACATGATTAGCATGCATTGCTAATACAATACAAAGTATCTTATATTTATGTTACTAAATAGAAAAAGAAACTACCATCTATTTGTCTAACTTAATATCCACAAACTTATTCAACATTAAAGTATGTATTAATATAAATGCTTCAAAAAGAAAAGGTCAAAATTTCTATAAAATTACACTACCTATGTTAGTACTGCTTCCTCCATCAATAATTATACTATATAGCTTATTTTAAATTTTACATATAGTATGATATATGTACCTTTTCATTAATCTATCTCATCCTTATTGATTTGAGTATGCTTCCAGCCACAAAGTTCTCACCATCAACATGATAATCAATGTCATCATCATTAGATTAGAGTTATTAACTTTCTCTTGTAGTGTTGGATTATACTTTTCTTATATCTTCACTTTAAGAACATGAGGGTTTTGTACCTTTTATAACTAGACAATTTGATTATATCATCTCTCTAAAGGGTGTCTCACATCATTATACATTGCCTTCATCTTCTTAAATTATTATTTCATTTCCTAAGAAAGAAGATAACATTTTCCTTCTCTTCCTTAGGTGTTAACCATCTTTAGAAGGCATACTTATAAGCTTCCTAAAGAAACGCTAATTTATATACATTTTTTCTTAACTTGTTTTACTTTATTGTTTCCTATATATGTATATATAACTAATACAATATAAAGAAAAATAAATAATAAGATGATTGACTCAATTTTGATGACATCTTAGAAACAAGAAGATCCAACTAAAAATTTTTAAAAAGAGAGACTTAAGAATGAATACTAGTAACTTAAACTGACCTTTTGAATATAAAGAAACAAGAACCAAACAGACAAAGGTTAGAACTTTACAAAGTAAAATTTTATAAGTTTCGGGTTTGATTAGTAAAGTGTAAAGGATAAGAACCATCTCTTAATTTGAATTAAACTAAATAAATATCATAAATCTCTACATCTTGTTGATAACATTTGTTCCCCTTTATATATGATTACATATGATTCATACTTAAGTTAAAAAACTAACTATTACAACATTAATTAGGAACTCTAAAATACTAATACTACTTTAATTGGAACCTTAATATAATACTTTGACCAATACTCTAGGTAGTCGTTAGGTTTGCATTAATGACTAATTTACTTATTTCACTGCTTAGGAGCATATACATTACATAATCATTTACATTTAGAGTGTAATGAATAAGAAATTTATTTTAACTTTAAAGGAAATTAATTGATCTTTAACCTAACTTAAAAAAACTTTTGAAATAGTTATGATCAAGTTTTTTGCTACAAGATTTTTCTTAATCTTTGAAAAGACTTCAAATTTGAAGATTTTTATGTGTTATTTTAGGAAATAGATTAGATAAAGAGTTGATATCAAGTAAATAATGACTTTAAAAATTGATTGAATTAGTGTATTATTGGTTTGGGACATTGATGATGTTCTTAAAACTTGATAGAATGGAAGCCTATTAATATAGGTGTTTGGCTAGCTAATACTCAAACTGAAGTGGATTGATTAGTTTTTAGGTGAGTATTTATTAGTTAAACATTTCAAGAACTAGTTGTTATAACAACTAGCTTAAAAGAGTAACGAATATTTGAGTTTTTTTGGATACATATAGGCCATAATTGAATTATGGAAGAACATTTGGTTTTTTAGGGAGTTGTTAAGATCCTTGAGATAATAGAGAGTGCACTTAAGTGCATGTTCATAATACATAAAATATAGTAAGCTCTAGTTTATTGGTATAAGAAAGAAAAGGAGATTTTGAGTTATATTTGTTTATACTTATATAGAAATTATGGAGAATTGTTAGGGAACAAATTGTTTGAGCTCTTTTTGATTTTAAACAATATTTGTATAGATTATCTCTTTATTTATGTCAAAGTAAGACAATTTGGGTTTCTCTTCACCAGTTCCAAAGAAGATATTATATGGAAGATTTCGATTTCTCTTACCTATTGAATAAGAAGATAGTAAATTATTAATGGAGCTTAAGGAGTGGTTATAGGCTAATGATTGTTTGATGTAGTTATAATAAAAAATTTTATTCTGTTTAATTTGTTGAATTATCATATCAAAGTGTTTAAATGATATTATACTATTTAATATGATAAAAAATTTTGATATAGTCCTCAGGAAATCTAATAGAGAACAAGTTCATAAGTGATCATACGAAAGAACCTTTGCAAACTGTTAAATCATATTCAATGTATATTAATAAAGGATACAAATTTCATACAAAATATCATGGTTATAGCATGGCAACGGTAAATAATGGTGTTTGCATACAGGGAGAATTGATGGATTACTATAGTAAATTATTGAGATACTTGAAATTGAGTATCCCCTCATTGTCAATAAAACGGAGTGTGATATTTAAGTGTGAATGGTTTAACCTAACTCCTAATGTTGGAACAAAAGTGCAAAGCCGATATAATCTAGTTGAAATCTACCAGTGAAGAAGATTTAGACAATTTGAACCTTTTCGTGTTGGAGATGCAAACAACCCAGGTATATTGTATCCCTTTTCCCAACTTAAGAAGAGATAAGACAGATTAGTTGACCTTTTACAAAGTAAAACCTAAAGGTGTTTTTGGATGACATGGAAAGAAGAAAATAAGAGAATTGAAAGTGAAGCATTTCAAGAAGATCTTCATAAAATAAATGCATATGTAACATATGACGAGAATGAACCATTGAACGATCCAAATAATGAATATATTGAAATTTCATTAGGAGAGGATGAGGAATCTATAAAGGGTGAGATATCCGAAGAGGAGCCTAACTTTGATTCTAATTCTTCAGAAAAAGAAGATGATGATTTTGATTTTGATTTATAATTAAGTGATGATAGCGATTAACTTATGTAGGTAATAGAATATTATATGAATAAATTTATTATTGCATCAACAATATATTATTATATTTAATTTATATTGTTCTATTAGTGCAACAATCAATAAAATATGAATTTCATGTTAAAAATATTCCGCAAAAAAGAAAATAAGAAATGATGTAGCCAAGGGTCAGGTTACCACCATTTGGAGGAGTCAGTGCATATCTAGGTGAAGTATCACATTCTGCAGATGCTACAGAATCAGGTGTTGCACATCCAGCTAGTGCACATCTAGATGAGGCATCACCTTCCCCACCTACAGTCCTTGTACAATCACATTGCCTACCTATTGCTACACCATCCAGCAGCCCTACTATACCATCTAGCAACCCTACTCCTAGACCAAAATCTGAATCTATACCGTCAAAGATATTGGGGGTAAACATTATGAATGAAAGAGGCAGCCTCCATTCTGGAGCTAAAGGAGTTAATAGAAGAATTTACATCACAATTATCAATGATATGTGCTAAAAATTTTGTAATACATGATAACACCATAGGTTTATACTGAACTTATAAGTTTTAATTTGAAAATGTTCTAAATTAGCGTATATATTTGCTTGGTTCCGTCTGAAACCTGCTCTAAAAATATCTCATCCAAGTTCAAGGAGAAGATAGAACTTCGTGGTTATATATGGAAAAATATCTCTCAGGGGACAAAAAATTTTTATTATCAAGAGTTTCAGGTACAAAAAATAAATTATGTAATCCTTTTTATTTATCTAATTTTATACATTAATTAGATAAATATTGTAGTTTATAAGTACTTATAGTATGTTTTCTTTTTTATTTTTTTAGAAAGATTTTTTATTCAAAATTTGACGTTGTCATTTATAATGTATGGGAGAGGCTGCTCGTGCACGTTATAAAGGCTTTCTTGGTTCGATACACAAGAATGGTGTATAAACTCCCTGAAGAAATGTGGAATCATTGGCAACAGTATTAGGTAACATACAAGGCAATCTCCATTTTAGAGCACAATTCTGCAAACAGACATGGAAGATTGGAGGAAGAGAGTCTACCCATACACACTGGAGGATCTATAACCTACCAAGAGCATACAGAGAAACTTGTAAGTATCTAAACTTTACACTTATATTCTGATTTTTGTGCTTTGATGTATGAAATTTGATTTCAATGTAATTTGATGTATGAAATTTAGAATGAAAATATATGTGTATTATGGAGAATGATAATGTTATAAATGTCTGTTGTTATGAATGACTATGTTGTTAAGAAAAAAATTTTATTTAACAGGTGGTAAATATCAAAAAATACAGGAAACTCTACCGAAATTTTTGTAAATTATAGTTCACTTATAACACTTTATTCCGATGTAGGAAAAGTCTATAGGTAAAAAGTCTACACTTTGTCAGCTCTTTTTATACACCTACACTAAGAAGCATAATAGTATGACCTTCGTTAACACCCGATGTAGAGAACTTAATGTATGTAAATTTTATACTTTAATAGTAATTCTTAAAAATTTTCACTTATTAACGTAAATAATTAAAATAATACGATCAAATACAAGAAAACATTGAACGACAGTCTCAGAACTCTGAAACTGTTAATAAGAGTCAGACATATGTTGATGCAATTAGTGGTGGAGACCACTGTGGAAGGATTTTTTGCTTAGGTTCATTTACAAAGACATACTATTCATAATCATCCACATTTAATACAGTTGGATCTAGTAGACGGTCCACATCCAATGAGAGAGTCGTTCAACTTGAGAGCACAGTAGAGAGGCTAGCAACTCAGTTGCAACAGTCGATGGAGTACATAGTTCAGCTCCGTAATGAGACAGATGAGTTGAAGGGGAGGGATAGCACCTCATTGCTACAGTCAGGTCATCTGCTTTCACCAACGGCATAGCTTAGATTTATAATATTTCGGTACTTAAGCGAATGTATTTGATGTTTTATTGCTCTTATGTTTTTATATGAATGCTTAATTTACAGTTATTTTTAAGATACTTATTGTTATACATTATAATTTTTATATTATATTATCAATCAACATAATTTTTACATTATATTATCAATCAAGATTATATTATTTAGAGAAATTAAATGTAGAAAAAAAATCAATAGATTATCAATTGAAAATTTAGGTGGGAAGTGAAAATTGGTAGCTGAATTATCAATTGCAAATTCAGGTGGGAAGTGAAAAATGGTAGCTGAAAATACCATAGGTAAACTACCGATGGAAAGCTATCTTCCATAGGTAAATTACCGACAGAATGTTATATTTTGTAGCTAAATTACTTACGGAAAGCTATTGCTATATTTCGTAGGTAAATTTGGTAATGAAAATTGTTTATCTGACGCTAAACTTACCTACAAATATTGTAATTTTGTCAGTAAATTTACCGATGAAATATATTATTCCATCAGTAAATTTAGTTCCATCAGTAAATTTAGCCACGAATATAGTGAATCTATCGGTAAATTTACCTATAGTATATTGTAATTCTGTCAAAAAATTTAGCAACAGAATTATAATATCTGTAGGTAATTTTAGCGTCGAAAATTTTAATTTTGTCAGTAAATTTACCTATGGAAACTAATATCTGTAGGTAATTTTAGTGTCGGAAATTTTAATTATGTTAGTAAATTTACCTACGGAAACTTGATTCCATTGGGAAATTTAGCGATGAATTTACAATATCTGTCACTAAATTTTACCTATGACCGTTTCTCCTACGACTCTTTCTGTCGATAATTTCCGTTGCCAAATTGTTTATCGATGGAAAATCAATATTTTTCGTTGGTAATTTTTGTCGCTAAAACCAAATTTTCTTGTAGTGTTAAATGGAACAACAAAGCAACAACCTATGACTTAGTCAACCTAAATCTTCAAAATTCAAAGGATAGCCCATATCAATTTCCCTCTCCATGAGAATCCTTGTCCACAAGGATAAAATTTGGATATGATTTAGCAATCTGCCTTTCATTCTCCTAAGAAGCGTCCTCTATTGGAGCACCTTTCCATTTAATCAAAATTTAAGATTTTGGACGATACTTTCCCTTGTGAACAATTTGACGATCAATAATAACTTCAAGATGTGGAAGGATAAGTGAATCATCTATGACTGGTGGAAGTTGTTTAAAAAGTGGAGTGACTAGTGGTCCCAAATGCTTCCCTAATAAACTAACATGAAAAGTGTTATGAATTTGAGAACCAATAGGAAGAGCTAATTTATATACAACTGGACCCACTTTTTTAATAATTTGGTAAGGACCAAAAAAATATGGATCAAGCTTTATTGAAACTTAAACTGCAACAGAAGTTTGTCGATATGGTCGAAGCTTAAGATAAACATAGTCACCCACCGTAAACTGGACCTCTTTATGCTTTTGATCTGTTTGGTATTTCATCTGATTGCAAGCTTGTGTAAGATTATGGCATAACTCATGACAGTATCTCGATCTCGTAGGTAATCATCAACTACTTAGACCTGACAAGTTCCTAGAACATAAGTTAATAAATTGGGAGGTGGAACCCCATAAACAGTCTCAAAGGGAAACATTTTAGTGGAGGAATGATTTGATATATTATAACCAAACTCAACCCAAGGAAGCCATTCAAGCCATTTTTGTGGCTATTCACTTGCAAAATATCTCAAGTATTGCTCCAGAGCGCGGCTTACTACCTCGATTTGTCCATCAATCTAGGGTTGATAGCTCGAACTTATACAAAGCTTAGTTCTTTGTAACTAAAATAATGGTTGCCAAAAGGAACTCATAAATACCTTATCTCGATCACTAACTATGGATGTTGGAACTCCAAGGAAACAAACCATATTAGCTACAAAGGCCTTGGCAATAGCAATTGTCCTAAACTGATGCTTTAAAGCTATAAAGTGGCCATATTTTAATAAAAGGTCCACGGTTACCATGATATAACTGTATGTCCCTGTGATGGTGGTAAGCCCTCAATAAATCCATTGATATATCTGTCTAGACCTAAGTAGGCATCGGCAAAGGTTGTAGTAACTCCACCGGTTTCATACTGTCAATTTTGTAACGCTGACAAATATCACATTATTGTAAAAAAAATTATTGTTTGGCACATATTAGGCCACAAGAGGCTTTCCTTGATACGAGAAAATGTCTTATAGAACCCCAAATGTCCTCCAATAGGTGATGAGTGGCAATCCTTAAGTATATATTGAATCAAAGTAGAGGATGGACTTAAGTAAATTTTACCATTTTTAACCACACTCCATCTCATTGCATAAGCACATGAGGTGATTGTTTTTTTGACAATTGATCATAAAAGGAATCTTGTTTCATTTCCTCTTGTAACATTGACCACCAATCCACCCACAACATGGAAATTGATAGAATATAGAATTCAGCCATTCGGGACAAGGCATAAACAACTTTGTTTTCATATACTTGCTTATATTCAATTTTGTAATTATACACAAGAATCTTTGAAATCCATCGTATTTGTGCTAGGGTAGTAATCCGCTGCTCAAGTAAATACTTAAGACCTTTTTGGTCAGTACGAACAATAAACAACATACCAAGTAAATAAGGTTACCATTTGTGGATAGCTTTGACAATAGCTAACATTTCTTTCTCATAGGTAGATAAGGACAAAGTTGATCCCTTCATAGCTTCACTGAAATAAACTACTGGCTTGTTATTTTAGGATAGGACTGCTCCAATTCCCACCCCACTTGCATCACATTCGATCACGAATGGTTGAGAAAATTTTGATAGGAATAGGACTGGTGGAAATGTCAGTGCTTCTTTCAATTGTTTGAAGACTGAGTCAGTAGTTTCACTCCATTTAAATTCTCCTTTTGACAAA
>JANIIA010034688.1:0-12193 GCA_027478495.1 Erythroxylum alaternifolium
CGTGCATTTTCCTAATTTCACAATACTTTCTCCTAAATTACTACTCTAGCCTTAACATGGGTATCGGGATGTTACAACTGTCGCCGTCCTTCTTCCTCACTCACGTACGGCTTCTCCTCTCCTCGCTATCACGGTCTGTCGAACGTCTGCGCGTAGCTTCTCCTCTCCTTGCCGTCGTCGTCCTTCGTAAGTTTACGATTATGTTTTTCCATTTTTGTAATTTTACGATTATATTTCTCCATTTGTTGAGTTTTGCATGACTTGTCGACTTGCTGACATATGTTTCTTCATTTCTGTAATTCTGTTTCTGTAATTGTTCTTAAAGGGCAATTTTTTGTGAAAGCAGAACATATGGACGTTCATTGTCTATTACTATAACTAGTTTATGTATAATCATTTGTTGCAATGTTTTGAAGAGAAGGGATCTAAGATTGAAGTGTGTATTTGAGATTGAAGAGAAGGGATTTGAGATTGAAGCTATTCCTGCTTTGTTAGAATTTGGTTCAATTTTGATAATTATCCATCCCAATGATAATGACTTTCTTTTGTTACTAGTGTTTGATTTGCAGTCCATTGAAATTCAATTGCTTCCATCTTGAATTCAAGTTGCACAGCATTGGGGTTTCAACTTATTTACTAAATTAATTAGGGTTTGAATTTGGATATTTTAATTATAGTTTCAATTTGGGGATTTTGATTAAGGTTTCAAGCACATCTAAAGATTTTTAAGTTTAACCTAATGCTTATTTGACATTGGGATATAGCTAAACTTGAGTATAATTTTGTTTATATTTTGATATTAAAATTAGGAATGTTGGGTTATTTTCTTACGTGATTTTAAATATGAGATTTTAGATATGTAATGAATGAATTAAATGTTCACTTATAATTCCATTTTCATTATACATAGTTCTCATATATTGGAGATTTCTTCACATTCCTATTTACTAAAATTGTATAATGAATGGTGTTTTGTTCCAAATTTGGGTCTAGTTTTGTAGTATTTTCATTGTTTATAGTGTTAAGTGATCAAAGTTAATATGCAAACTAATTAGTTAATCTAATAGTGTTAGAATTGAATGTTTTATACTTCAGGGCAAAAACTCCATTTGTTTACAAAATGTTAAGTTTTTTTTATGTTGAATGTTTGTATATATTGATGTAATTAGATTATTGATTTGTAAACTCATTTAAATATAATTCTACAACATTCAAGCTTAATTATTTTAGCTATTAATTTTGTTATAAGGAATGAACAATATTAGTTTGTAAGGAATGTATAACAAACAAATGTGGTTATAGTATTTCTATATTAAATGTGTAGATAACTGTCATCTACAATTCGTGATAATCGTACTTTATCTTTCTTTTATAATAAAATTCTAGTTCTGCAATACAACTATGTTGCTTCCCTCTTACCAAATGACTCTCTTGGTCTCTCTAGCAATTTGACTCTCTTTGTTTGTGTTTTTGTAAGCAATAAAATGAGATGATCTAGGTTTTGATTAAATGCAGGGATTCCTTTTTTCGGTAAGAGGGATCTATTTTAGTGGATCTATTAAATCTAGAAGAATCCTTATACCTCTTACAGAGCAGGTGATTCTGAGATCTATTTCCTTTGTCCTTTCTTTTACTTTGTTTTCCATTTTTGTGGAATTTTATGCTCAAACTTACAATTAAATTGGCTTTGTTTCCTTATTTTATGAAATGTTTGTGTGTGATACTGCTCCAACAATTATACTTCTTCTTTTCTTGATGTTATTTCTATGTTTGATGTATAATATGTATATTGGATTGTGATTATGTGATCCTTTTACTTTGTTCATAGTGCTTAGTCAATTTAGTTTTATGAGAACTTTGGGGTATGATATTTTGAGTTGTTCATATCTTGTGAGACCTTTCAACTCTAATATTTTGCTAGACTTTTGTATATTGAAAAGAAAATTAGACTGAGCAGGCATAAAAAATATCTATAAATTATGATGCTTACAATTTCAAAAATACTAAAGTATGGTATGTTGAATATTCGTTCTATAATAATATTGTTTTTCGCAGGCCCTATATTATGTTCAATAGCATCACTCATCTTTCTTCATTGTTGTCTAAAGTTGTCCATCCATTCAAGTTAGTCATCCAACTATTATTTACCATATGTATTGCTTTAATAATACGGTTATGATACCTTTGGATTTTTTGTGAATATAAAGGAGATTTTGATTTGGTGTTGTTGTTTAAAATATTCTTATATAGAATATTCTTATAATCATTTATGAGTTTTTATGTTCTTCTTTAATAGTCTAAGTATTTACTGTACGTGGAATGAGTTTGAAATCAATTATAGGTGATTAATTCAATCGATTAATACTTCAATTTTGATGTGATTAATGTAAACATAGTATTTTAATACATTTCATAGACAAGACAATTCATTCCATAATAAAACCCTAGGATGATATATAAGCTAGAAACCCGTGATGCAGCTCCCATGAGGTTTATCGGTGAAAAATTCCATAAGCCTAGGAGTCACAGCGAGAACTTGTTTTCTTGATTCGAAGGTATAAACAATGCCACGTACCATAGTTTTGAAATCAATTGTAGGTGATTCAATTCGTTAATACTTAAGAGATGTTGTGTAAAGTTTAGATGTTCTGTAAATTTTAGAGAACATGAAGGATACTAACAATGGAATCATTGTTTTAAATTAACAGTTTCACAGAAATGAGTAATGTTGATAGATCTTGGATGTATAGACAATTATCACGTGATGGATTCATTAGTCCTGAGTTTGTTGAGGAAGTTGAAGCTTTTATTCATTATGCATGTTCTAAAACTACATATATGGATGGATAAAGATCAGATGTCTATGTAAAAAGTGCAAACACTTTCATTTCCTTCCTATTGATGAAGTGAATGGGCATTTGTTAAGAAGAGGGTTTGTTCCAAATTATTTTGAGTGGACACGACATAGGGAACCGTTGATTAATAACACCTTAAGGGGTAATAAAACAAAATCGTTAGTGAGCTTAAATGAGTTTGAAGGGGGGATTGGATTTAAAAATAATAATATGGATACAAATGAAAATCCTTACATGTAAATAGTTTATGATGCAGCCGGTTATACCTTTAAGGAAAATATAAGAAATCTTGAAGAAGAACCCAACCCACAATCAAAACAGTTTTTTCACTTACTACTTTCAGCTAACCAAGAAATATGGCCAAATTGTGAGACAATGACTCAATTATCTTCAATTGCTCGTATCTTGAACATAAAATCTGAAGGGCATATTTCTGATCGTAGTTTTGATAAAATTCTTAGATGGTATAATGAATAATTACCTCCTAATCACACAATGGTTGATAGTTTTTACAATACGAAGAAACTTATTAGGGGTCTTAGTTTGCCTATTGAAAAGATTGATTGCTACAAATTGGGATGTATTGTAATGGGGTAATGATGTGGAATTACAAGAGTGCAAATTTTGTGGTCAATCTAGGTTCAAGCGTGGAAAGCATTCTATGAAAAGAAAGTTAATACCCTGGAAGCGGATGTATTATTTCCCGCTAACTCCGAGACTTCAAAGACTATAGTTTCTGATGTTACTACGTCTCACATAAGATGGAAAATGACCACCAACAGGAAGATAGAATAATGAGTCATCCATCAAATGCATTGGCATGGAAACATTTTAATGACACTTATTAGGAGTTTGCAGCTGAAAGTTGAAATGTTAGGTTAGGATTGTCGACGGATGGATTCCAACCTTTTGGTCAATTCGGCCAGCAATATTCATCATAGCCAGTAATAATTACTCCTTATAATTTGCCTCCATAGATATAAAAGAGGCATATATGTCCTTGATAGTGATTGTGCCAAGGCTTCCAAATCCAAAGCATAAAATTGATGTATTCTTACAACCATTGATATCTGAATTGCAACATCTTTGGGAATATGGTGTTAAGATATATGATGTGTCTCTAAAACAAAATTTTGTGCTAAGAGAAACTTTGATGTGGACAATTAGTAATTTTCAGGCATATGCCAGGTTGTGTGGATGGAGCACTACAGGAAATCGGCTTGTCTTTATTGTGGCAATGATTTTGATGCGTTTTATCTTCCAAACGAGGGCAAAATATGTTGGTTTGACAACCACAAAAAAATTTCTTCTCCAGATCATCCATTTAGGCGTAATAAACAAAATTTCATTAAGAATAGGATGGTAAAATCACCTCCTCCCCCTCAAAAAGTTGGAGAAGAGATATTGCAGGAGATTGAGCAATTACGCTTGCTAAAAGTTACAAAATTTGAAGCTAATGAAATTAATACAAGCATTAGTAGAAACTTTGGCTAGAGAAAATGAAGAATCTTTTGGAATTTGCCATATTAGAAAACTAATTTGATACGTCTAATCTAGATGTGATGCATATTGAAAAAAATATTTTTGACAATTTGTTCAATGAACATTGAAGGGAGGATACAAGACAATGCAAAATCACAAGCTTATTTGAAACTTTTTTGTAGAAGGAATGAGTTACATAGAGATCTTCACACCGGTAAATATCTAAAAGCATGTGAAAGTAGAAAGAAATATTGTGTGAATGGTTGAAAAGTATAAAGTTTCTCGATGGTTATATTTCAAACTTGGCAAGGTGTGTGGACATGAGGAAGTACAAATTATTTGGGATGAAAAGTCATGATTGTCATGTGTTTATGCAAAGAATAATTCCAATTGCATTTCGAGAGTTGCTACCAAATAAGGTTTGAGAAGTAATAACAGAATTAAGTTTGTTTTTCAAAATCTTAACAACATCTAAAATTAAGTTGGTTAAAATGGAAAAACTAGAAAGAAAATTCTAGTAATTTTGTACAAGTTAGAAGGGATATTTCCTATAAGCTTCTTTGACTGTATAGAGCACCTACCTATCCATTTAACACACGATGCTAAACTAGCCAGTCCAGTTTAATATCGTTGGATGTATCCATTTGAGAGGTACATAATTTAACAAAAAGTATTGTAATTGATGTCATATCATATTTTCATAACTAAATTCGTATATCCCTATTCGCTTATATAGGTATTTGCATCACTTGAAGAAATTCGATATATAATGCTTATTTTGTGGAGGAAGCTAGTACATTTTGTTCACATTACTTTGAGCTGCATGTTCATACAAGAGAAAGAAAAGTTCCTCGTAATGACGATGGGGGAGGAACTACTGATGCTGATGGTAATTTATCCATTTTCACATATCCTGGACGAACATATGGACATTCAACGAGAAGAATGTTAACAAAAGAAGAAATTGAGGCTGCCTATGGTTATATTTTATTGAACTGTCAAGAGGTTCAACCTTTTGTGCAGTAAGTTAAAATAGATTATTTGTCATATAATTTTAGTGTTATTCATAATTTAATACGCATAATAATATTTTTAGATTATACGAGGAATTGTCGAGCACATGCTTGACAAAACACAGGATGATATTTATAAAGAAGTTGGAAGATACTTTCCTCGATAGTTCGAGTAGTGTGTAAGTTTTCACTTACATACTTTAAAATGATTGAATTATAAGATTTAAGTGTTCAAATCACAAAATCATAGTTTTAATTTGGTATTTTCTTTTCTGTAGGCCTTAGAAAATCCAATTGAGAATAAGTTCATATGTGATCTTGCGAAGGGACCTTTGCGAACTGTTAAATCATATCTGGTGTATTTCGTTAATAGATACAAATATCATACAGAATATCATAGTCATAATATGGCAACAATAAATAGTGGAGTTTGCATACAAGGAGAATTGATGGATTACTATGAAAAAATTATTGAAATACTTGAAATTGAGTACCCTGCATTGCCAATAAAGCAAAATGTGATATTTAAGTGTGAGTTGTTTGATCTAAATCCAAATGTTGGTACAAAAGTGCATAGTCGATACAATCTAGTTGAAATTAACAAACAAAGAAGATTTCGACAATTTGAACCTTTCGTCTTAGCAATGCAAGCAATCTAGGTGTATTGTGTCCCTTTTCCTAACTTACGACAAGATAAGTCAGATTGGTTGGCTATTTGCAAAGTTAAACCTCGAGGTATTTTTGAATCACTTGGAAAAGGAGAACAAAGAATTGAAAGTGAAGCATTTCAAGAAGAAGCTTATGAAATAAATCCATCTGTCCTATATGAGGCTAATGAACCTTTGAATGATCCATGTAATGCATATGTTGAAATTTTATCTGGAGAGGATGAGGAGGGCCACAGATATGAAGAAGAGCCTGAATTTGATTCAAATTCTTCAAAAAAAGAAGATGATTTTGATTTACAACTAAGTGATAATAGCGATTAACTTGTGTTTGTAATTGAATATTATATTCAAGTAATCAATTATTTCCTTTACTTGATACATCATCCCTGATTCTCTTGTGGCATATTACACTTCTGCAGCCTCCGAAATTTTATTGCTTACCGTTTTTTTTATCTATTTCCATCTTGACTAAATATGGCATTTATTTTAACTTTTTTAATTTCGTTCTCATTTTTTCATGCTTGAATCTGACATAAGAAAATGTCGACTTTGTATGATGTTTGTAGTATATTCTCATTTGTGCACTAAGATTACTTGTCATAACTTCGAAGGACTGAAGCTTAATATTAATTTCAAGTTGAAATATGCCACCAAAGAGAAGACATGATATGATACGATCAAGATTCAGACCATGATTCAGAGGTACTTACTATACAGGTGAAGCATCTCATGATGAAACAGTTGGAACTGAATCTCCTTTTCCCCCTCCAGCTACTATACTTACAGATGAGGCATCACCTTCCGTAGATACTACTACACCATCCACCACCCCTACATCATTTACTACCCTTAGGCCGATAGAGACATTAGGGGTAAACAATGATGATGAAGGAGGTAGCCACCAGACAGAAGCTGAGGGACCTGGTGGAAGAACTTACGTTACAATTGCCAATAATATTTAAGTGAAAATACATTGAACACTATATGTTTATAATTAAGTTATAGGTTTCAATTTTCAAAACGGTATAAAATTATTTGTTTTGATATTAGGTTCATTCCATCTAGACTGTACTCAAGAAACATGATATCAAAATTTAAGGAGAAGATTGATATTGAGGGTTTTGTATGGAAGAATATGTCTCAGGCGACAAAGGAATTTTACTATAAGGAGTTTGAGGTATAACAAAAATTATTATTTTCTTTTTTAATTAACGATTTTATACATTAATTAGATAAATATTATTACATCATAAGTATTAATTGAATGTTTTTCCTTTTGCTTCAGAAAGAATTTTTTTGGGATTCTTAATTTAACGTAATCATTTATAGAGTATGGGAAAAACGAGCACGTACACGCTATCGCGATTTTGTTGCTGCGATACACAGGATAGGTGTATGACCACCTTACATTTCTGAACAAATATAGAGTCGTTGGCAGCAGTATTGGACATCACCTGAAGCAATGTCCATTTCAGAGCATAATTCGAGCAACAGACGTGGAGGATCGGGAGGAGAGAGTCTTCCCTTACATACGGGAGGATCTATTACCTACCAAGAGTATGCAGAGAGACTTGTAAGTATCTACACTTTAAATTTATATTCTCATTTCTTTACTTTACTGTATTTCTATTGAATTTTATGTGTGAATTTTGGAATGAAAATATGTGTTTCTTGTTGAAAATGATAATGTTATAAATGTCTGGTGCTATATATGACTGTGTTTTTGAGTTTTTTCTTTGCTTAACAAGGGGTAGATTTCATAAAAATAGAGGAAACTCTGTCGAAATTTTTATAAATTCTAATTCACTTATAACATTTTATTCTTATGCAGGAAAAGTCTATGGGTATGAGGCCTACACCCCTTCACATTTTTTTGCACACTCACACTAAGAAACATGACGGTGTGACATTCGTCAACAACCGTTTTAGAAAACTCAATGTATGTGAAATTTATGGTTTAATATTAATGCTTAATAATTATCACTTACTAATATAAACATTGGCTTCTGATATGACCAAATACAAGAAAACATTCAACGACAATCTCAGCAGTCTGAAGATGTTGATAAGACTCAAACCTATCTTCATGCAGTGGGTGGTAGGGACTATCGGAGAAGGATATTTGGCTTAGGTTCATTTGCGAATAGATGTTATCATTTTTTTAAGTCACTATGTCATTAGTGACAAAAGAATTTGCAATAGGAGGTGATGACTTTAAAAATTAGATACTATTAATAGTAGTGACTAATATTACTGTATTTAGTGACAACTTTTTCTTTCACTAAAATTACAATTTTTTGTAGTGAAATACTTGTGAATATCAATAAAAAGGATAAAATAGTCTTTAAATACTAAACAAGAATGGCAAACATAACCTAGGACATGGTTAAATTCTAAGCCATGTTGACTATAGAAATATTAGCATTAGTGAACATAATTTAGGATACACCTATGTTCGAGGCTATGTCTTTACAAATTATTTTCTTAAGAGTTATATGGACTGATATATGATTGTGGGCTAAGTTATGTTCTTTATTATTTCATTCTTTAGAGTTACATACATTATAACATTGTCATGTCTAAGGTCGTTGGTAGCACGTCATAACACTACACAAAATAACTAAACTTAAAACTATAGCTAGTGATAAGTCTAGGTCAATCTTACAGAGAGTGCATTTAAAGCTTGCTTTCATTCTATTTTAAAAAACCTCTTTAAGGACTACTAAGGGGAATGCTATTAGAAACTTGTTCTTTTTCTTTTTTCACAAATAGGAAATCCATATCAAATTCACATATCAGAAAGATTACCATATATAACACGAGATTTCTCCACTGATTCTTTCTAGGCGAGCTTCTCGATCTGTCATTATACCCCGAGAAGTCGAAATAATTACAATGCCCATCCTACCTAAAATTTTAGGAATTTGTTGATAGTTAGAATAGATTCATAGCCCAGGTCGACTGATCTATTTTAAATTTAGATTAATTCTATATGTTCGTCCTCTATTCTTTCCATATTGTAAGGTTAACTCCACAAAATTTTTGTTGCCTTCCCGATGGATCCTATCAAAACTTCTTTCGAGGAATGGGCTAAACCCGGGCATTTCTTAAGAACAATAGCTAAAGGACCTGATACTACCAGTTAGATTTGGAACCTACATGCCGATGCTCAGGATTTCCATAGCCATACCTGTGATTTGGAGGATATTTCTCAAAAAGTATTTAGTGCTCATTTTGGCCAACTTTCATTTCCCTAAGTTCAATTTTTTGAAAGATAGGAGGATAAAAAAACCAATTGAAAGTTTTTACTTCACACCTCGGAACGCATTGGGGGGGGGGGAAGTTGATTGGATTTCAAATAAGAAAATAAAGTGAAATTAAACTAATGAGAGCAAATTAAAGAAAACAATCAAAAAGTGATAAAAGTGATGAATAGATTTGGAGTCCGATCCTCAGCTCAATCTTAGTCTACACACAAATAAGCATACTTCAATGTCTTGTTATTCTAATACCTCTCCTAGAAACTATTAATCATAAGTTACTAAGCTGTTAACCCTGATTTTTCCTTAGGTCATGTTTAGTTAAAACAAGATCTTTAACTAAACCTAGCTATCGACCAACTTAGAACAAGCTCTCTAGATTTAATAGGATAGTCGCATTATGAGTTAGGAAGTCAGGTTAATCAAGGTAACAACCACGTAAGATTGGGTTATTTAACTGAGGTTCCCTAATGATTTAATCGGGGTTACGTTATCTCGAATGGGTTTACATAAAAATAATTTAAAAGAGAATTAAGACCATTCTTACACAACACCCAATTCAATAAACATAGGATAACATAAGCAATCCCTAGGAGAGAAAGAACACAATACTCAATAGAGAAATGCCCAAAATGTGTCTTCAGCTTCGATTTCACCACGAAACTGGAATGGGGAAGCCTAGCCCTCCATGGATCTCTAAAGAGTGTGTGCTTTGTCCCTCATTTTCTCCCAAAACTAATCCATCTTGTGTTTTTCTGTTCAAATGTCATTTTATATTAAAAATTAGGGAACTAGGTAGTCACACAGTTGGATACATGGCCGTGTATCCAACCGAGTATGTCATAAAATATGCCCAATTTGTGAACATACATGGCCGTATGTCTTCCATATCATCTTCATAGCTTCACTTTCTTCCATTTTCTTGTCCCATCTTCACCCCAATCCATCTCCTTCTTGTTCCACAATGACAATTGAGTTTGAACATCAGGAGGATGGCTCAAAGAATGTGCTTTTAACTTACTTTAGCTCTTATGCTTCTAAATTCTATGTAAAATCAAATATAAACCAAAATGAATTTTTTAAACATTTCATATCAGTGATTAATAAATGTTATGGAATAAATGTACAATCAATTAAGCACATATCAATTTTCCTCACATTTAGCTTTTGACCATCTATCGACAAAACGATAAAATCAAAGTCACAAACCAAAGCACTTACTCATTTTCCATATTTTCCAATAATAGATAGTCATAAGAAAAGAGGAATAACTTTCAAAACCATGAAAAGAAATCAACATTCAATGCCTCTACTCATGACCAATCAATAATCATTACCTTTAAGAACTGAGCAATCTAGAGGTAAACTTGGACAAAATGTGTTTAAATATGATAGATTCATGGGTACACTCATACACCATTCATGATCATGACATTCTACAACTTTGCATATCATTTCATTTGTCCACCACTAGGATTCACATGCATAATCATGAATCAAAGGAATTTTTAAGGTTGTAATGTGGGCAAGGGTCAAGGTGAGATGTATTTGGGTATTGTAGCATAAAAGCCAATAAAGCTAGTGAAACAAAAGTAGCAATCAATGTAATATCAAGCGGAAAAGCTAACATTCACTTAAAACTGGTACAATCTGCTATGATGAATGCAAAAACTATGTTTCACAACTCAAATTCAAGCTCTCACTTCACAAACCACATAAAACGTAACCAATTAGAAGGGATCACTTATAAAAATCGATGATAAACATATTTTTCTTTCTTTTCTTTTCTTTTTCCTTTTTCTTTTCCCCTTTTTTAGCAAAAATTGAAAAAAGCTACATCAACATTGGAACTCATTGATAAGACTTAAAATGACATCTCAATAATTATAACTAACCTGCAAATATGCACACCTTGACACTTATACTTTTATGCATCCACAATCAATAAATGCTTCACAAGTTTTTAGGCTTGGGCAAAATAGTTAGTTAAGTTTAAGGCATGAAAAGTGGTTAGCACAAAAAGAAAATGCAAATAAAGCTTAAAGGGACTTAATAAATGGAAAATTCATATAAATAAATGGGTGATTTGGCTAATGTGCTTATGAAACAAAAAAATACCTATACCATTTTCATGTCAACACATGTGATAAAAATGTAGTCTTGAGTAGAAATTTAAAGCAAAGTTAGAATGTACATGTCATGAAGCTCAAATATAAACAAAAGACAATGAGATTGATATAGATGTTAGTCTATGAAGGCTCAAAAATCTCACTGGCTTGTATCTACCACTAGTCACTACACTCCTAAAGATAATGTATATTGACCAATCATAAGAGTAAAAGTATATGCTTAAGTTGCCATGAATTTATCTAGTTAATTCACTCTTTAATCATGACTATATAGTCCTAGAAGCAAAAGAAAAAGATAAAATGTTTGTTTGTTTATATTTATTCTCTCTCTTTTTGTTTGAAAACTTAAAAACAAGTAAGAAACAAACAAACTTAAAACACAAATGTATATCCTAACAAATGCGAAAATGTAAAGGAAAATAAATAAACTTCCCTTAGGATGCCTCCTAAGAAGTGCCTTTGTTTATTATCGTTGGCTTGACTCCTTATTTCCTTACCACATGACAAAGTTATGATGTAACACCCCAACTCCCGCTGAACCCAAACCCGATATCGATAGTGATACCCGGATTCGTGCCCCGCGAGGGTGGCGTGTCACAACACTTAACACTTAACACTGAACACTTTGCAAAAGTCGGTATGAATTTTTTTTTAAAACACTTTTTAAACGTTTTACACTAGTCACTTCTGTATGCTCACTTTTTGAAATACTTTGTCACTTAAACCAGAAAGCAGAACACTTTACAATGCACTGGAAATCAAAAATACTTTTATTAGCCACTTGGG
>JANIIA010034699.1:0-12193 GCA_027478495.1 Erythroxylum alaternifolium
GTGACATTTTTGTCGAGTCACCCTAGTGCTTCTATATGAGGGTAAGAATTATGTTACCGTCACCCTCGTTCACATGCACAAGGGTGACATGTAATATTGATATTAATAAATCAATTTTAACAAAATGACGTCGTTTTGCACATAGGAGGTGAACACTTTCTGTGACGTTTTATTCAACAAAACATCACAGTTTCTATTTTGTGATGTTTTATTGATAAAACGTCGCAAAAAGTCTTACAAATCCGCAATGTTTTCATAAAACGTCATGAAATATGTAAACTTTTCAAGATGTTTCAAAAAATGTCACGAAATGTGTTAACAATCCACGACGTTTTATGAATAAAACATCACGGATTGTATTAAATTTTTGTAGTGGCATATGAATTTTGAGGACTCTACAGAAAGTAGTGTGATGCTAGCTAGAACTTAGAACAAAAATAATGTCAAATGTAGGAAAAGGCATATACAAGAAGAGAGATGCAGATAAGGAAGAGAAGTTTTGTGATTTTTGTAAGACGAATGGTCATACTAGAGAAATTTGCTTCAAAATAATTGGTTATCTTGAGTGGTACTTGGATTTTAAGGCCAAAAAAAGAAAGAACAAGCCAGAGTACAAGTTTATATGGCAGACACACCTATAATCAAGGAAGATGTGACAGAAAAACATGAATCAAATACTGCTCCAACAATAGCAGATATTGTGAAGCAAGAGTTATTTGAGCTATTGGAAGGAAAGAAAGTTAAAGGCGGTGATAATTTTCTGAATTTTGCACAAATAACTGATATTACAGGTGAGATTAATGAAGTAAATTTTGTTTCATCAAACAAAAGTTGTTAGATTATGGATATAGATGCCTCTAATAATTTTTATGCATATTGAGCAATGTTTAAAGCCTTGTTTCCTATTACACAACCTACCAAAGTCTATTTACTAGATGACACAATTACAAATGTTGAATATATAGGTGACATTGTTTTACCTAATAACTTGTTTCTTAAAAATACATTTTATGTCCTTACTTTTCATTACAATTTACTATCTATTCGAAAATTGACTCGATCCAATCACCTTAAATTCACCTTTACTAATTGTTGTTGTGTTCTACAGGACCTAGAGACCGAAAGTATCGTGGTTGTTGGACAAGTAGTAGCTAATTTGTATTTCTTTGACCATAATTCTTTTTCTTTTACCAAACGAGATTGTATATCTTTGAATTTTTCAGATTTTCATTATCATTGTATCAATAATGTTCAATCTGGACATCTTCCATTTTGTCATAGTAAATTAGGACACCTATCCCTTACCGTATTACAACATTTGAGTTTCATTAATAAAGACTATTTCCATTCTGATTTCATATGTGATGTGTGTCCTTTGTCTAAACAAACTTGACTCCCATTCTCTCTTAGTCATACTAGAACAACTTCATATTTTCACTTGCTACATGCTAATATTTGGGGACTATATAAAGTAACTTTCGTGTATGGAGCTCACTGTTTTCTTACCTTAGTGGATGATTTTAGTCGGACAACTTGGCACTTCTCATGCATCATATTCTCAAACTATTGGTCTCTTATTCAACTTTTTAAGGATGATTGAGACACACTTTGAAATTAAATTGAAGATTCTTTGCACTGAAAATGGTGCTTAATTTCTTAATACCTCTTGTCAAGCCTTGCTGTCTCAAAATGGAATACTACATCATAGGACTTGTGTTTACTCGGCCCAACAAAATAGGATAGTAGAGCAAAAACATCGCCATTTAATTCAAATTGCTAGGTCCCTAATGTTGCAATTTCACTTACCTGATAAGTTTTGGGGAGATTCGGTATTGCATACTACTTTTCTTTTAAATCGACTTCCTACACCTGTGTTATCTTGGAAGTCTCCTTATGAAGTTCTTTTCCAAATCCACCTATATATTCATTTCTAAAGAATTTTTGCTGTTTGTTTTATGCCATAAATATTATTCCAACCAAATCTAAATTTCACTCTAGAGCTTTTCGATGCATTCATCTGGGTCATTCAAAAGGGAAAAAGGGTTATAAGCTTTATGATCTAGAATCCCATACCATTTTTGTCTCTCGAGATGTTGTCTTCTTTAAATCGAATTTTCCTTTTCAATCTTCTTTATCCAAAACTACTTCTTCTTCTTCCTTAGCTTCTTTACCTCTACCTATTATTTCTAATTCTATTACATCTACAGTTTCTTTATCTAACCCTGATGTGCAGGTGCCTTCTACTGATTCCTCAGCTCCTAGTGATACCGCAACTCCATCAAGTACTATTCCTTTTTTTTCACCCCTTCCTTTTCTTCGACATAGTGTGTGACCTAAGCATCCACCTTCTTGGTTGCAAGATTTTGTCTAGACTATTGAAACTTCTTCTGATTCCTTATCTCTCATTGCTCCTAAACATTACTCTAGTGCACATATATGTTTTTTGGAAAATTTGTCCACTTTGTAGGAATCGAGAAATTATTTTGAAGCTAGTACTGATGCAAATTAGGTTAAAGCCATGCAAATTGAATTAGAAGCCTTATAGTAGAATCAAACTTAGCATTTGATGTCTCTTCTGAAGGACAAAAGGCCCATTGGTTTTAAGTGGGTTTATAAGTTGAAGTTAAAGCCATATTGTACTATCGAATGTTACAAGGCGCATTTGGTCACTAAAGGGTACAATCATATAGAGGGGATTGACTACATAGATAGTTTCTCTCATGTCCATAGTTCGTATTTTTCTGGCTATAACTGCAGCTCGTACTTGGGCTATTCATCAATTAAATGTCAATAACACTTTTCTTCATGGCTTCATTGATGAAGAAGTTTACATGGTTCCTCCTGAAGGTTATACAAAGGCTACTCCTGGTTAATTTTGTAAGCTTAATATATCACTTTATGGCTTAAAGCAAGCTTCTAGACAGTGGAATGTGAAATTTACTTCCCAATTACAAGCTTATGGCTTTCATCAGTCGGTGCATGATCCCTGTTTGTTTACCCTATGTAAACAATCCATTTTTTAGGTCCTTTTAGTATATGTTGATGATGTTCTTCTCACGGGCACCTCTGAGAAGGAGATTCTTACAGTTAAGGATTTCTTGCATAAGACTTTAAATATCAAAGATCTCGGTTATGCGAAGTATTTCTTAGGACTTGAACTTGCTCGGTCACCTCCTAGTCTTCATGTTAATCAGTGCAAGTACATATTGGATCTTCTTCAAGATGCTGGTTTGTAAGCTGCTCACACAGTTTCTACTCCCATTCCAAAAGGAACTGTTCTCACAACTGATCAAGGTGCTTTATTATCTGATCCTCAGCCCTATCTCTGACTTGTAGGGTGTTTCTTTATCTTGGCTTCATATGCCCTGACATTACTTTTGCCATTCAGCAACTTACCAATTTGTTTAGGCTCCCCGGGATTGTCATTAGCAGTATGCTCTTTATGTGTTGCACTACTTGAAAGGCACTATTTCTTTAGGACTTTTTTATCTTGCCCTTAATGATTTTCAATTACAGGCATATTGTGATGCTGATTGGGCTGCTTGTAAAGATACTCGTCGATCAATTTTTGGATATTGTGTTTTTCTTGGTTCCGCCCTTGTGTCTTGGAAATCAAAAAAACAAGCTACTGTTACTCGATCCTCTGCTAAAGTTGAATATCGTAGCTTGGCCACTATGATATGTGAGTTACAATGGTTAGCTTACCTTCTCAATGAGTTTTAGTTGACTATTAAATAGTTTATTCCCTTTTGGTGTGACAACCAAGCAGCGCTTCACATTTTTGCTAATCCTGTGTTTCATGAACGTACTAAGTATCTTGACATTGATTTTCATTTAGTATGTGAGCGATATAAAGCTGGTTTCATTCATCCTTGTCATGTTTCTTCTAAGAAACAGCCAGCTGATATATTCATTAAGCTCCTCTCTGCTCTATTGTTTGATCATTTTGTTTCCAAGTTGGGCTTGCTTACTTTTCCATCAGCTCCAACTTGAGGAGGGAATAATGAGTATGATATTCTTCTATAGAGCAAATGATGTCGTTTACTCATGTTATTATTTTTCTATTTTAGGTGCAACACATCGTTAATTACCTATTTGATTACCACTTAATTCATTGTTGTTTAGTAGTGTTAGCTTCTGTATATAATTTGGTGCTCTACTGTTTCTAACCGATGATGAATGAATGAAGTATTCTTCAATTTCTTTTCATTTTTCTCTCTACTTTGTATAGGGTAAACCTTCATGGGTCATTTTAGCAATGTTACTGTTCAGGAACACTATTGTGCTGCAGAAAACAAAAGAGGGTGATGGTATAGAAGTTTGGAAATCCCTGGACCCAGAGAGATGATCATATTTGAACAGGACCGCGGTATTCTTGCATAAGAATCCAACAATCCTAGTGTTCTTAATAAATGACATTAATTTTAATAATATATCTAAAATTAATAAATATATTTATAAAACTGAATTTAAATAAAAATTAAAAATGATTATTTATTAATTAACTTTATTCGTTTTGAAATTAAGATAATCATGAGTAAGAATTTTTAACTTAGACTTGTTAAATGAAAAGGCAGTTGTATTACTCATTGAATAAAGAGATCTTCCTTTTTATAATATATGTATAAAGTCATCAAAAGATGAAATTACTCTTTCCCATTTGCTCTTTCTTACCTCTTTCGTCCCATTCACACAAAGGCATTCGTCTTCGTGGATCCCATTGGACCATCCACTTTTTTCATCTCTTATTAAGGAAAAATAATAGTTTGAGGGTCCCGTCTTTGATCAATAATTCATGTGGTTATATATTTATGGCCTTACAAGAACAACAAAAACAAAGTGAAGCCCACGTTTTATATGCTTATTAACGTGTCTATTAACATCGTGATTAACTAGAAAATAAATAACTTATTCCTAAAAATTAAGGTTGTTTGAATTATTAGGTCACAAATTAAACTAAAATAAAGATCTAGTTATATTTGAATCAATACATAACTCAATAGACCGTCATTGACCCCAAATTTCATGGACAAAGTTTTATCGTGTTGGTCATTATGAAACATTCTATTTTGGCTTCAAGATCATTGTCCAAGCAGTCTTCAGGTATATCTGTATTGTTTCAACCGGTGAATATGCATAAAAAGTAAGACCATCATTGCCAGCGAACATCATTAGAAATATCATATTGTACAATATGATAAAAATCGAGGAAAACTAGATTGAGTTGAATGAGTTTTTTAAAAATTAAATGATATATATATTCAAAAGAAGTTGTACAACCTTTTCAAGGTTCAAATTAAACTAAGTTATAAAAGCAATGAAGAATAAACTTGATGATTAAAAAGATTGTGGAAAATCAGCATATTAGCTATCTTTCCTTTATATTTTGGGATAACTTTTTCGTTAGTTGTCTAGCTGTGATTAAGGGTATAAACTGTGCATATATTTAGTGAAAAAGTGCCTCTTTGCTTCTCTTCTTCTTACTTCTTCTTACTGAAGACTATAAAGTTCCTTTTTTGTCTTATATAACAAACCGTAGTTGAGAAGCTGATCTTGAACGCTTTGTAGTTTGCTTTGTTTGCCATTTTGAGGTTTTGAATCCTATGAATCAGCTCATTCCATGATTTGGTTGTTTTCCAAATAGCAAGTAGCTTTTACATTTTATTCCATGTGTATATTGTATACTGGCATTTTGCTAATAGATGCTCTTGTGCTTTCTAATGATGGTAACATATTTCACACTCCAGAGAAATTATTGGGAACTTCATCCTATCCTCTGTGGGTAGCCTTTCTACAAGTTCCATCCAAATAATGAATGTATATGAGGGTTACATATCACGATCCCATACTATATTTCTAGATCTTACTCTGTTGTTTATCTCCTTTTGTAGGAAAAGTCGGCAGGCTTTTGTTGTAAATGTCTTAAAACCCATTGTAATCCGCTGCACTTCATCTTGTTCAGTATTTTGACATGTTGGCATGTTCCCCATTAATATATCTACATTTCTATTGCTACGATAAGGCCAGTACATTGATTGTTTCTAATTAATTTACTAAACTTGGCATCTGATCTCATCACCCGCTTTAGGTTTTGCAACTCCTCTACTTTGTATAAGGGACCTTTTGGATGTCAATTATCAAACCAGAAAATAGTATTCTCCCTATTTCCAATCTTATTCACTATCAAGCTCTGTATCCACTGTCTTGTTTTTAAGATTTTCTTGAAGTTCCATGCCATATTCTGTTTTAATTCTAGTTGCCATATATTGTTTTTCCTTATGTATGTATGATGTATCCACTATACCCATAGATCTTCCATATTGCTACATAACCTCCACAAATTCTTAGCCTAACTTACTCTATTTAGTAATCTTGTTGATTATAGTCCCAAGCCCCTTGTTATTTTGGTTTGCATATTGTATTCCAGCTCACTTTTTCCATTTTACTTCCATTTCCTAATCCGCCCCACAAAAATTTTCTTAGTTTTTTATCTATCTCCTTCAAAACACTTTTTGGCAGTGACAAGTAGCTTAATCTAGTAGCTTGCTAGGCCGTTCGGTATTAACTGTACCAATTGTAGTCTTCTCGTATAACTGAAACATTTCTTACACCAATGGTTTATTCTACCATCAAAAGAGTCCATCAATGGATTACAATCAGTAGCCATAACCCTCTTTTGTGAGATTGTTACTCCCTAGATATTTGATGGGAAGGCTTCCTTGAAGTAGCCCCTTCTTCGTAGATTATGATGTAGCTTCACAATTAGTGTTTAAGGATAGGTAAAAGTAGCTCTTCCTTAGATTGCTCTTTAGGCCAGATATAGCTTTAAATTCCTCTAATGATTGTATGAGTACTCTAATGGATTGTTTGTCTATCCTGCAAAAAAGTAACAAGTCATCTGCAAATGTTACATGTGTTATTTTGTCACCTCTGCATCTATGATGATACTAAAGTTATGGACATTTTTCTACATTTTGTGCTATTATAATTGATAACATCTCCATACGTAACATGAAGAGTAATTGGGATAGTGGGTCTCCTTGCCTCAATCCCTTTTTAACTCTTATCAGTTTGGTGGGTTCATCGTTTATCAAAAAAGCTAGAGAAATTGTTGAGACACATGTTTCCACCCATTTCCTAAAGAAGGGAGCATATTTTGCTGCTTGTAAGATGTTAAACAAGAATTTCCAATTGGTTGAATCATTTGCCTTGGCTAAATCAATCTTTATAGTAAAGTTCTTCATTTTGGTGTTGATGTTATAGCTTTTGAGAATTTCCTAGCATAATAGGATATTTTTGCCTATTGTTCTCCCTTTAATAAGAACATTTTGCACTGGATCTACAAATTTCCCCAAATTCTTCCTCAATTTATTGGCCAATATCTTGGTAATGGTTTTATAGAGTATGTTATAGCAAGTAATGAGCCTAAATTGCTCCAACTTTGTAGCATTTTGTTGTTTAGGGATCAGACTCACGAAATTTTTATTCCACTCTTTTAGTAAAATTCCTCTCATTAAGAAATCCTTAATAGCTTCTATTACGTCCCCTCCTATGATATCCTAATTCTTCTGAAAGAATCTTCCATTATAGTATCAGGCCTCCTGGAGCTTTATCAGGATTCATTGAAAACATGGCTTTTAGTAAAAGCTTGATTGAATTATGTGATATCGCAACTAGTTTTAGCATCAACGAACAACTCGAGCTGAGCATCCAAGGTAGTCATTATTCATGCACTAGCTTGTGTGGATTTCCGCTATAGGAGATGGATTTTGGTTAAGGTAAATCTTCATGGGTCACTTCAGCAATTTTACATTTCAGTAACATGATTATGCTTCAGAAAACAAAAGACGATTGTGGTATAGAAGTTTGAATATTCATGGACCCAAGAGAGAAGATCCTATTAGAAAAGAAAAGAGTTAAGGTAAGCAAAACTTAAAAGCTTTCTATACAAGTGATGAAAAAAATTGATGTGATATATTTAAGAAATTTTAGATAGATATATAAAGCAAAGATATATTTAATAAAATTTGATATGAGAACAATTCTAATAAAAGTGACAAAATTTAAAAATATATGTAAATTTACTATTAAATTTTTTTAAGGTAATAAATATTTATTTATAAAATAAAATGAATCTACGAAATTAATAGTCATTATTTATTAAGAAATTTTTTATTTTAAAATTAAGACAATTATAAATAAGAGTATCTAATTTCTACATAGCAAATTAAAATGACTATTATATTACTTATCGAATAAAAAGATCCATCTTTTTTTTAACTGTTATAAGGTTATAAAAAAAGAAATTAGTCATGATATTACCAAATAATTCTCTCTATTCCCTTTTTGAAAGCAAAATCTCTCTTTTCTCTCTCTCCCCCCTCTGCAATTCTCCCTTTCTTTTTTCACTCCTATCAAAAAAGGGATTATCTTGACAGGTTCCTTACATTTATCTAGAAAATAGTTCTCAAACATACTAATTTATCAATATAAAACAATGCTCAACTGATATCTTTAATTTACTGAACAATAATTGACTAGGACACATTCTTTGGTTAAATTTTAGTATTAAAAAGAAATAATATAAAATACTAAAATCTTTTAGAGACTCTCAAATATCACTTAATTTTTTTCAAAAATATATAATTAAATATGATTAAGTTTTTAATTAACTAAAATATAAAAATATATGTTTTATAAATTGTAATATCTAGTGTTATAAAAATTTTATATTTAATAATACAATTTTACCTTCTTATAAATTGATAAAACTTTTTCGGCTTTAGATAATCAATATATAAACGAAATCACTAGAGGGCAATGACAGTTGTGATCACGTCTTAAATAGAAAGATTACCTACTCCAACCACTACACAATATTTTGATATCTTCGTAAAAAGAACTTAATAGAGTTGAAAATGAAGCTGATTATGAGTGAGAATACATTTCAAATCCTGATAAGCACATGAATACCTAAACAAAGAAAGGTGAAAGCTCCCTTTGTATAAATAAGCTTATGTTTGGTTGGGCTTATACTAGTAGCTTCTATCATTAGAGCTTTTTTTGTACATCTTTTTTGTAGTTCAGAATTTGGCAGCCTCAAGATTTTCCTACATTAATATTGTTTAAGTTATTAAACTATCAAGTAATATTAGAAAATTATAAATCTCAAGCTTAAATGCTTACCTTCAATTTCTTTCACCTGCATCAATAGTTTGATTAATAGGATCCCATCCTAGTCTAGTTTACTTACCTACTAAATTTGTCCAAAGCTGCCGATCATTTTTTAATCCATCAATTTATTCTTAAATTGTTTGTATTCATAATTCCTCTTAGTTTCATGAGCAAACCTTGAAACTATATTTTTTCATCCAATTTTGTTAAAGTGGCCATTTGGTCGATTTCCAGCTAATGTCTCTTCCACAAAAAATTTAATTACAGTTTCAAGACTTCTATCATTCCACTCCACTTTAACCCCATTTTTTAATTTATCCCCACCTTGAATTTCTCGACTTGGATTTGACATTTTCTAATAAAAAAGTATAATATTAATAAAAGGTAATTGATTCACCATTTCATTGCAATAACAAGATATGTTTTCACCTTATTAAAAAAATACTAACAGCTATCAACAACACATGATCCGGAAAACAAAAACCCCACTGCATATAACAATGAATCTAGCAAGTATACGAAAATAAAAAAGCACAACAAGAAAGACATAGACAATGAAACAAAACACCGTGCAGATCTAACTTTGTCAAACCAACAAATATAAAATAATCAAATTTTTATCACAGTATTTCTTCTTAACTTTGTCAAATTTTTTTAATGGAGTATTTGAGGCAATAACCAGTAGATCTAATGCTAATATGTTTCTTTCTCTTTAAGAGATTTTTTATTTTAAAATTTTATAAAAGGACATGTATGTTTTGAATGGATCAAGAATCATATCACACAAAATCAAAACTAGCTTCTAGGATACAAAAATCAAACACATAATGAGAAAAAAGAACAAAAATTGAATAAAAATCGAAAACAAATCAACGATTATATAAAAACCTGTAAATAAAATCACCCGAAGAGAATGAAAATGAAAGCACAAAACTAAACAAAAAACTCAAATTAATGCTCAATGCTTATACATTATGGCCAAAATAATTATGCAAAAGAATGAAAAAATATCTCAATGTGTGACTCCTGAAATTATTTAGAGGGAGAGAATGCTATAGAGCTTCGATCAATGTTCTGACCCAAAAAAAAAAGAAAATCAGTTTTAGAGATCTGAAAAGCTATTAATTAAAATAGAAAGAAAAATAAAAAAGGAAAATAAAAGGAGACTTGCCTACAGACAACTCGGTGGCTTTTGGTGGTGACTCGTCGTGTTGATTTGTGAGAGAAGTTAGTGGTGGATCGTGGCTATGGAGGCGTCGATTATGAGAGTTTGCAAGATAGGGTTTTTTTAGATGATTATACACGTGAAGGAGCAGATGGGTGATTTGTGGGTATTATGGGAATTATGTGTAAATAATAAGGGCAAAAGTGACTAAAAATAGGCTCATTAATTAATCTGAAAAATCTACCCAAAAAGCCATTTGAGAGGCTTTTTTGAAAAGCCCCACATTTGGGCTTCTTAAAAAGCTTTATTTTGCCAGCCAAAGAAGTCAGGTCTATTAAAGAAGTGCTTTTTTATTCTATAGCCAAACATCCATTTTTCTTTAAAAAAAAGGCTTTGTGGTAAAGAAAAGAGCTTATTGACCTCTCGAAAGCCCATCCAAATAGGTGCTAAATGGTGTGTGATTCAACGTCAAACACATTTTCTAAGCCATAATGTAGGGCAAGCAACCAAGCAACCACATTAAATAATCTCTCAAGAAACCAAAAAAGGAATATGTATGTTAGGTAGCATGTCACGAGTTACATATGGATCCATTTTTAATTCTCATATTAAAATTATGTTATTTAATATCATTATATGACCATCACTAATATAAAGCTTGATGATTGGTTATTTATGTGCAATCTATGATAATAATATTGTAATTACATTACATTTGATTGCAGTCATGCCAATTTTATAAACTTCCAAGATTTGTTTATTTTATTTCTTACAATAGATTTTCAAATATTTGGAAACAACATCTTTACTAGTTAACTTCCACATATTTCATTTCTCAGTGGAATTTTGCATCTCAATAAGATTTCAATTAGATATTGTTATAGATTTTCAAATATATTATCTCTTTTCCAAATACATTCCTAAAGTAATTTTATTTTTATGGAAGAGGAAGTAATTCTAAATCCTTACTATTTTGACTATACTTTTGTTCGAAGTCCTCAACTTTATTTTGACATTGTTTATTGTAAAACATTTCTTCAAATGGATTTTTATGTTATATATTATTACAGGTAAAGACGTTATTAATTTTAACTTAATTTTAGATAATATGTACACGCTCTAGAAAATAAAATAATTATATATGTAACATCCCGTTACCCATGTTAGGGCTAGAATTGTGATTTATGGGAAATTTCTGAGAAATTAGGAAAATTGCACATCATGCATGAGTTAATTGGGACATGCACATTTTTGCACATTCATATGACTATACATGCATTCATTGACATTTTCCGGGTATAATTGGACTGAGTTGTGATTTTTGGGAATTTTTGAGAATTTGAATTTGTTTATTTTGGAAATATTATTGATTAGTGGAATTGTGATATTTTTAAATTTTGGTAAATTTTGGTGATTTTCAGAAATTATGAATTTTTATGAAAAATACGAAAAAAGGAGTTAAAGGAATATTAGAGATAATTGGATTGTAAAGATGGGAGTTAAAGGAATTAGTAAAGAAGGAACTTAGTTAGAGTTAGACCGCAGGCAAAGTAACAAGTGTTAAGTTGCTTTTATAATTTGTCAGAAGTAAGTTTTGATATCTAAGAGTTAAAAGACTAAGTTCTTTTTCTTATCATCGCCTTCTCTGAATTTCTTCCCATACACAGAGTTTTCCATCAAACTCCTTAACTTTGCTTTTTCATATCCTTTACCACTTACCCCACTACTAAGTGTTTCTTCTGCCTTAAGAAAAACCAGAAGTTGGTTAGTGTTCACAGTGGATTACGTGTTCTTGCATGGAGTTAGGGCTTTGGGATAGTTGAAGCCCTTGGATTTTTTTAACAGGTAAGTAGT
>JANIIA010034710.1:0-12193 GCA_027478495.1 Erythroxylum alaternifolium
TAATATAACTTGTATTACAAATTAACATTATTTAACGATTTCAATTTTTATTCGATAGGGATATAAATAGAAACACATATCAAAATTAAATTACATTCTATGAAATACTGATGTATACCAAACACTATAATAAGAATTCATGCAACTTTCCTATTAGAATTCTTATATGTATCCAAATATGTAAATATCTTTACTTTCCATATATTTATTTTCTAAAGAATCAGATTCTAAATTCACTTTACTTTCCTGCCAACCAAACAAGACCTTGGAGTTTAATGCAAATTAATGGTGCTAGAAAAAACAAGAAAGAGGAGAAATTCTAAATTAAAATTAATTGCTCAAGCAATATATTCAACTTATTTACAAAACGAGATAATGATGTGAATGATGTCCTCTTTCCTTCTGGCTTCTATTTCTGTCACGCATCAATACCTTAATGTCCAATAAAAAAACCAACTTAAAGTTGGTATTTGCACTTTCCCATTAGACCAGAACCTGAATAGTCTGTCTCATGAACACTATTACCCATGTAACACATTATATTGATGATTCTTGTAGCTGAGTTGAGACACGAACACTTCCAGTACCTTGATAAATGTGTTTTGATCTGTAAAATATGGAATTTATGTGTTGCAGGAAGTTCCATGTGAAATGTAAATTTATGTTGTACAAGCAAGCTGCAGTCCATAATAATCCATAAAATACCGGAGGATATATGTTCACTCCTTTGATGGATGCTATAAGATTATCACTTGACATTACATTCAATCATCAACAAAAATTACTTGGTTGCTCCATGTGATAAGGAATTATTTAATTTCCAGAAACCAACCAACCAACTTAAATGATTTGAATGCCTCTCTCTGTTCATTCATTTAAGATTGATAATAATCACTGGCATTTCACAAATAACGAATTCACCTTCTGACTTGAATAATCATAGACTAATACATTGCTGACCAGGTTTATGGAGTGTTTGCATCAATCCTCATATTTATACTGATATAGGAGTAGGAAATTATTTTAATTCTTAAATGTTTGATCATAACCCACTACCTACTTTCCTTTCATTTCAATAGCTATTGGTCCACACATATAGACAAGTAGTTAAAGAGAAATTGATAATTCAGCAACCAGCCCTTCAGTAATTGTATGAAAGAGGGAGCGAGAGAGACAGACATGAGAATCCAAATTATGATTCGGTAGTCCCATTCCAAGAAACGGGTTGGTAAACCTCGCATATTGCGTGAGTATAAGAAGTTGCACCACCAAGCCAATTGTTTGCTGAAATTCCCGTCCTTGACTTTAGGTGGTATAGAATTGTATTATCGTGTCATACGTGATACAGAATAAAATCTATTTTGGTCTTATATGTTATATCCGAATTTTGCATTTCACCGAAAATTTTCACAAATGTAAACCAATGCATGCCGACTCATCAACAATGCTCATTTTTCTTACCTACTAGCAAGTTTTTTTCTTTTTCTATCGTTCCAAGTATCAAACTTCGGCGAAAGCTCATCAATGCCTGCATGATTATGTTATTAGGACTTACGGGTTTAACAAACCACTCCCACCTGAAAAATTTGATGTCCTTGTCGAAATAATTCATCAGCATTCCTTCGAATGTGATTTTCTCAAAGACTCTTTAGTTATTAATACATGTCCAACGTACCATATTTCCTCTCCGTCGAGTTTGTTCTTGCTTTTATTCAAACGCTCCTTCACAATGCTCATTATACCCAACAAAACATAGACCTGAGATAAGTAGGAAGTAACCTCTTCATTCCCTTGAAGAATTGGCCTTATGAGTGTCTTTACTCTATTGACACGCTCTATTAAATTGCTGTCTCTCGACATATTAAAATGTGGCTCTGATATCAGTTGTTACAGAGGTTTTCATAGATACCAAACTTATACCAAAGCTGCATCTACTCCTTTGTACAACAATCTCATTTAGGTCTATTTAAGTAAGACTTAGCCTTCCCACATTATTGTTAACCAATAAAACCTTGTTCTCGAATACCTCATGACTCTCTATGTGTTTAACTCTCACACTCGAGTAAGAATATTACGAAAGTATTAAATAATTATAGGCAACAATAAACACCTAAGATTTATGGTAAAAACCAACCTTTATTACTTCACCAAAAGTATACAAATGGATACTCTCTCATTGCATTCCCTCCCCTTCTCTCTCTCTTCCCCGGGAGCAATGCTTAAATAAGCTATTTATAGGCATCTCTGGCTTTACAATTCAAAATCCTAATTAAACTGAACTAACTAAATCACATCTTATCCTTATCATATTACACTCTACTAACTAATTAGATGATACCTCCATCCAATTAGGACTCTATCTGATAGGATTTATTTACATTCCAACTAACAAGATAAGAGATTATGTGTAATTAGGAAAGATACATTCATATCCACGAAGAACTCTACTATCTTAAGATGATCCTCCTATATGGTCTTTATTTTGTAGAGCTGATGTATATCTACTGTGATCTTATTTTCCACATCCAAGATCTCCCCCTTGATCTCTATCTACTAATGATAAGTCATACAAACCTAAAGACTTTCATAGCACATTGACCCAATCTAATGTTTACCCATGCCAAATCCATTAGTCATGATCTGCCTATTTGAGCACACATTAAGTCCTTGGAGCCCTCATATGTCTCTCTAATGCATGTGAATCAGTTAACCTTCAACCCAAAGTCCATATCAAGCTATCTTTTGATCTCGCATCTGAATCTTGCTTCTCATCGAAGATTTTCGCCAATGTACACCAATGTATACCAATGCTTGACAACGCCATTTTCCTTGCCTATTTACAAGTCTTTGCTTGATTCTATCGTCTTGAGTGTCAAATATTGGTCAAGACTCACCAATGCCTGCATAATTATGCTATTAGAACTTAGGGGTCTAACAATCCACCATAACTCGAAGAACTCGACGCCCTCTTCGAAATAATCTATGGGCACTCATCTGAATATAGTTCACTAGAAAAGTCCTTAGTTATTGGCACATCTCCCCCATACCATTTCCCTGTCCATCAAGTTTATCCTTGCTTTGTTCGAACGCTCCTTCAAAAGTCTCATTATGCCCAACAAAGTATAGAATTGAGATAAGTAGGAATTGACCTCTTCTTCCCTTTGAGGAATTAGGAATATGAGTGCCTCCACTCTAGTGAAACACTCTGTCAAACTGCTGCCTCATGCCAAATTAATATTTTGGCTTTGATACCAATTATTACAAAGGTTTTTCTAGGCACTAAAATTATAACAAAGTTGCACTTAATCCTTTGCACGACAATCTCAGTTAGGTCCACTTAAGTAAGACTCAACCTTCTTACATGATCGTTGAATACAAATTTTTTTTCTCGAATGCCTTATGACTTTCGAAGTGTTTTAACTCTCACACTTGAGTGAAAAATACTACGAAAGTATTAAATAATCATAGGTAACAATAAACACATAAAAGTTACAGTAAAAACCAACCTTTATTACTTCCTCAAAAGAATATAAAGGAATGCTTTCTCTTAATGTGTTCTCTTCCTTTCCCTTCCCCTCTTATCTCTTCCCTAGATCAAGGCTTAAATAACTTATTATAAACACCTCTAACTTTACAATTCGTAATCCTAATTGAGCTAAACTAACTAGATCACCTCTATCCTTATTAGATGACATCACACTAACTAATTTGATAACACTCCCATCCAAATAGGTTTGTATCTAATAAGATTTAGCTACAACATAACTAATAAGATAAGAAATTACATTTAACTAGGAATGATACATTCGTATCCATGAAAAACTGTGCTATCTTCAGATAATCCTTCCATATATAGGCCTGACACTGGGCAAAGGCAGGAAGGGTATCTGCCCAAGACCTACTCTTATGAAGAACAAAATAGGGCCTACTCTTGATTCTCATAAAGAACAAAATGGGACAAAATAGGACCCAGTTTACTCTTGACACTTATAAAGAGTAAAATGAGGCAAATCCTCTTAGCTTTTTTTTTCCCCTTTACATATTTTTTTCATTTGATTTTTTTAAGTTGTTCTTTGAATCTTAATGTTAAAAATTAATGCAACCTATTGGATTCTTCAATTGTGTCATTATGAGAGGCTTAAGGTAGCCTCTTTAATAATAAAAAAATGCTTTTAAAAGTTTACATATTTATATATTGTCGATTTAGTAGGCCTTTTTTTTTTTACTTTGCCCAAGGCCTATAAAATGTTAGCAACAACCTTGTCCACATGATCTTTATGTTTTAGAGCTGATGTATATCTACTGTGATTTTATCCACCATATCATCCAGGTCGCACCTTGATCTCTATCCATTGATGATGAGTCATCCAATCTCAAACCCTTATATAGCATACTGGTCTGGTCCAATGCTTAGTTATGTCAAGTCAATTAGTCATGGTCCACATATTTAAGCACACATTAAGTCCTTATGACAAGCCCCTATCCTGAAACAACTAGGTGGCCCGCCCGCACCCCACGGTGACCCTCCAATCGATGTCTGATCTAATTGGACAGTTCCTATACAGTTAAGCCTATTGCCCCTGTTTATCGAAAAGCTTTAACTTAACATTTATAAATATAAACGGTAGAGTTTTTTTAAAACCATTTTACTAAAAATTTTGGCAGTACAACGACTGTATTTTGATATTCCCAAAATTTTCAAAATTCCTGTAAAAATTCAAAATATTTCTATAATCACATCAAAATCCCCATTACAATTTTTGGACTTCAAGTCCATTCATAAGAATCTTAACAATCACTTCAATAATCTTTAAAAAAACTAAAACATACTCATGCATTTAACTTTAAAACATTCATATACTTACGGGCTTTACACAAAATATATTCCAAAACATATTTATGAATATGCAAATGTTCACAAAAACATTCAAAAGGCGAAAATGCCGACACAGTAGCATGTGAAAAAGTTGACTAGTCGTGAGGTGGATTCCCTATTGTTGAAGCCCCCGAATGTGCACTTGCGAGGTTTCATTTAAAAAGAAAAGAAAAGAGAGTGTGAGCTAAACGAGCTTAGTGAGTGCTATATTTTATATTCAAATCATATTTAACAATTTAAACCTCCCTAAAACAAATTCATCTCAATTTGTATAATTCAATACTAATATGAAACTTATATGCTTCAAAAAAATCAAGTTTCTCAAATGGTTTTTCAAATAAACAGTTCAACATTAAAAATTTCATGAATTTCTTACATGACATAGCCTATCACTAACTTCTTTACTATATGGTACCCTTAGACATAAAGTCGCAGAGTTGGTTCTGCATTGTTTACCTACGATTGGTTATCTAATAGTTACAGAGCTGGTTCTACATCGCTTACCTACACTAGGATAACCACCATGCATTAGTAGTCACGGAACTAGTTTTGCATTGTTTACCTGTAACTGGTTAACTACTAGTTATAAAGCTGATTTTACATTGCTTACCCACATTAGGTTAACCGTTATATACTAGTAGTTACGAAGTTGGTTCTATATCGCTTACCCACAACTAGTTAACTACTAGTTACAGAGCTAGTTTTATATCGCTTACCCGTACTAGGTTAACCGTTATACAGCAGTATAATAACATGTATAAAACCTGTCGGTGAAAACCATTTCCTTTTTTTCAACCAATAATATCATCTCAATGTAAACTCAAATCATATAAGATATGACTTTCAAACTTCAATTCATATATTACTAAAACATAAAGGCTACTAGCAATATTCACTTGTAATGCACCATTCACATGAAACTCATAATCAATATTCACTTCATGATATAATAGAAATCATTTTCATAAAATCAATTTAAAATACACCAATTGTTTTGCAAACTTATCACTAACCACACCCATGCATTTGGTGCCTCTCCTTTAACCACACAAAATAGATTTCACTTAGGCATTTATTTCCAAATTCAGAACTAAGACGTTAAAACTATAATTCAGTTTAACAAATTCGAGATTAGTACTTAATTGCATAACATGTATGTTAATAATATTTTTACTTACTTTCGTATGCTAACCTATTAGTTTTCGTTTCTAAATCTAACTTTAAAAGTCACTTAAATACCATATTTTACCCATTCTAACTTATCAAATTTTCAAAACACAATCTCACCCAATTTAATTCACCATATTATAATCATGCATGATGAGTCACGGTTATGACCTATGTCCAGAATCCATACCTCCACTTGTTCCTTAATTTTCATATATCAAACGTTTAAATTAGGTTTTAAGGTCTTCTAGACATTTGTTTCTCTATGTTTCTAGTTTCTATAGTATCAAAAATCAGGCCATTTAAACTTCTAAATCATGAAACATGTACCAAATATCATAAACTGCGTCAACACAAGGATAGTATCAGTTTTCCATGATTAATCTTAAATTTAAATATCATTTCGCTAGAATTAGTCTAGCTCTCTTCTAGAGATTTTTAGTAATATGTATAAGGTTTCAGCTCTAATTGAAATCACCCAATTTGGAGGTTTGTAGGCCAAATTATGATAAAAATAGGACTAATTCAAGTGAACCGAGAACCAAAGACAAAATTTCACTAAACGTGGCTATCTCTCTTATCATCTTCAACCGAAATTGACTTTTGAATCATATCACACTAAAAACCATAGCCATGACAGATTCTCTCAAGCTTGATTCTTTAGTTTACTTTCTTGATTTGAATCCTTAAATACTTCTAAACTTATTATTTACTTTATTGCATGTCAAAATCACCATTGATCTTACACTAAAACCATTCCATGAAAAATCCACAAAACTAAAAATTAAAGCTAAAAAAATTACTACTTTTACTTCAATCTTTACTTGGTCATGATCTCTTTAAATCCAACTCAAAACCCATGAACTTTTTCTTTTCTCTTTGGCCATAAGTCCACCTTTGGCTTCTCTCTTTTCTTTTTTATTTTGGACACTCATGGCTATCTCTCAAAATGAAGAAGGTTTGTCTTACTTTTGGCTTTTTGATACTTCTTTAGTGCTTTCCACATGACATTCCCTCATTGGCCATTTCTATTGACTCATCAGTCCACTATCACCATGCAAAAAGACTAAATTGCCCTTACATCATGTAAAAAGACCAAATTGCCCTTTAATGAATGTAATTCATCAACTAACCAAATTAAACTCTGAAAATATTCTACAACCATCTCACCATCAAATTGACCATGAAAGACTCTAATTCGAGTTAATATTAATTGATTGAATGCTTTTAAAAACAATTTGAATGGGTTTAAAATTATTAATACCCATTATTTTTCGAAAAGGGCATTTTAATCCTAAACTTTCAGAACTCCCGAAATTCATCCAATCGGATTTATTTTTGATCTGTTTCAATATCATTGGACTCTAATACTTATTTTGAATAGTTTTCAATATTTAGGGGTTGGGGCCCCAAAAAATCACTATTCACTCAGATTTATTATTCATCCAAAAGCACTATTTGGCAAAAACAAAAATTTATATTCAAGAAAAGGAAAGGTTCGAGGTTTTACACCTTGAAGCTCTCATATGTATCTATCATGTATGTGATCTAGCTAACCTTCAATTTAAGGTTCATCTCAAGCTATCTTTAGGTCTCATATTCGAATCTTACATTTCATCGAAGATTTCTACCAATATGCACTAACATATGCCAACACTTACAATGCCCGTTTTTCTTACCTACTCGCAAGTCTTTGCCTTGTTCCATCTTCTTAAGTGTCAAACATTGGTAAAGGCTCGCCAATGTCTACATGATTCCTCTATCAGGACTTAGGGGTTTAACAATACATAGAGAAAAGGAAGCTTATGTTAGGTGTTATTATTTTTTTATATTTAATATTAGTTAAATTAATATTTGACATGAAACTTTAATTGCACTTGGCATTGATATCCACATCATTTCCATTAACAGAGAGTCTACATCATATTATTTTTGTGAAAAATTAAAAGTTTAGGTATTTTATTACCACTTTTGAAAATTTGGGTTATAATTATAAAATTAAGTCATTAACCCTTGTTTTACCCAACCATCATTCTCCTTTTTGTTTCTCCCGAACCTGCCTAAACTTTGTTTCTCCATTAAGCTCTCTCTTCTTTGTTTCTCTGGCCACCTCCCTCCCTATATCTTAACCTTACCAACTTGGTTGTGCATATAGGATAAATGGTGATGATCTTAGAAATGACATGTTATATAAATATATTTTTGTAACTTGGGTTCATAATCATGATAACTGCTAGCACCAATGGCATATTCAAGTTGGAATTGAACAAGATATTGGTGAGGTTTGATTTGATATTGAGTTTGGCTTATTGGCAGAGTTATTTTGGTTTTGGGTTTCAAGTCTGTTAATGAAGTTACATAATTAGGATCTAAGTTAAGTTGTATAGATGAAGAATAACTGTAATTGTTGCTGGTGGTAAGAATGACATATACAAGGTCTTTAGTTATGTAGTGAAAGGATAAGTAAGCCATTGTTATGTAAATGTCTTATGTTTACCTATTTTTGATAAAAGCTTGAGGGTTTTAAAGATTTCCTTGTTTTTTAATGTCTACTAAAATAAAAAATGTTTCAAGTTCTGTACAAAAATTGTTTGAGGACCTAATATTTTATTGAAAATGAATTCATATTAAAGTAATAAATCCCCATTTATTTTATTTTCAGAATAACCTATTTATTTCATATCTTTGACAACATAAGAATATCCTTCCTTGTCATAGTTGTTAATAAATCCTTCTTTTCTTTCTTTCGTTTTTTATTATTTGACATTTGAGGATATTTTAAGGTCACTTTAAGATGATAACTAAACATACTTCCTCAACATATTTAAAGAGATTCAAATCCATAAAGTGTAAACTATTTTTGAAGGCAACAAACAATTTAGGTTCTTCGTATGAGAAAAATATTTAACTTAAGAAATGAGACAAAGTATGATTGCATTACATACAAGAAAAATATTAGCAAAAAACAAGAATAGATAATTAAAAATTTATTTATGTATCAAATGATGATAGGGACTTCTGATGCAAGACCAGAAATGTAACAATTTTCTTAGTTTATAAGAAACTACTTGTTTTGAGCCTTGTTAACACTAGGTATCCATTCTTGTTTATGGAGGAAGATTTTGTACATTAAGGATCAAATTGGAAACCAATTAAGATTTAGAATAGGAAATGAAAACTCTACTTTCTTATGGCAGGATCCTTGGCACCCGAGAGGTATTTTGATGGGTCACTCTACTCTTAGACTGATCAATGGGTCGGAGCTTCCTATGACTACAAGAGTGTCTGAAGTAATCAGGAATAATGAATGGTGCTGGTAGGAGACAACAGTTGGGACTATTAGTAACCTAGAACTTTTACAATACCATCCTGATTCTTCAAGAGAGGATAGTTTAGAATGGCTAGCTAGCACTTCGAAGAAGTATACAAATGCTTCTGCATACACTTTCATGAGACCTCCAAATCAGATAGTTCTTTGATATAAACTTGTATGGCATAAAAGGAATAGTCCTAGGTGTTCCTTCATCCTATGGCTAGCCTTCCTGAATAAATTTCAAACAAGGGACAAACTTCTTTACCTCCACACCCCAAATCGGTGCTCCTTGTGTGTTTCGGACTTGGAGACTATTGATCATTTATTCTTCGAATGTCCTTTCTCTAAAATAGTTTAGTTAAACAGTCTAAACCACTTCCAAATACACCTACCTCACTTGACAAATCTTCAATCCATTTTAATGTGGGTTAACCAGCCACCTACCTTCAGAAACTATGATATTAATACCTTCTTCATTCTCCTTTCTGTTATTATGTATAACTTGTGGACTGAAAGAAACTTGTGAACCTTAAAAAATGAAGCCTTAGACGTAGGGAGCTTCAGCATGAGAGTGATCTTTCAAGTTATGGAACACCTCAGCTCAAACACTGAGAGAAGGTAAAATGTATGTGTTTTATATTTTTAATGAAATGTCTGTAGGTTTGATTCCAAGTCCAAGTTTGAGAAAAGAGAGGGCAATCCAAATTGCTATAAAAGGAGAAACATAAGATGAAGGGAAAGCCTCAATATCCACTAAACTTTGATTATGGCAACATGGTGACTAAAGCTACAAAGGGATCTCCTTCGAATAACAGTCAAAGAGCCTCTAACCCACGGATGTCGCTTGGAAAAGAAGGAAGTCCAGATCGGGTCTTCAATGGAAGGTAGTTTAGAGTTGATCTTTCTCCTATCTCATCATCTCAAAATCCAACATTAAAAAGATATCGCATTGCTCTGGAAGGTGAAGAATCAAAGTACAATGTACTGTTCTCAAGTTAAGGATTAGTAGGGAGGCTGGATTAGTTGATATGATAAACGAGTCTACTGCATGAAAGTGTGTTACTGGCAAGATGGTCCTGATATGACCATCGTAGTGTAGTCATGGCATGGCTTGATATGGTGGTATGCATGATGATGGGAAACATTTGTAGGGCTCCTTATGTTTTCTTATGAGTTAGGCTTTGAGTCTGGATAAAAGATTGCAACTTGGGCAATCTCTAGTTGTACATAACTTCTTATTATTTATAAAATTTTACTAATTTACTAAAAAAAAGACAGTAGCAAAAGTGAGAAGCTTTTTGGGTCTGGCAGGATATTATAGGAGGTTTGTTGAAGGATTCTCTATAATAGCTGCTCTAATGACCAAGTTATTAAGGAAACATCGGAAGTTTATCTAGAGTGATGAATGTCAGAAGAGCTTTAAGGAGCTTAAGCACAGATTGACAAGTGCTCCAATTCTGACTTTGCCCATATGAGAAGAGAGTTATACAGTTATAGTGATGCTTCCAGGAAAGGTTTGGGTTATGTATTGATGCAATGAGATAAGGTAATAGCTTATGCCTCGCGGCAGCTAAAGCCTTATGAACTGAATTACCCTACCCATGATCTGGAATTAGCAGCAGTGATTTTTGCCTTAAAGATTTGGAGATATTATCTGTATGGGGTTCAGACGAGGATCTTTACTGATCTTAAAAGTCTTAAGTACTTATTGAGTCAAAAAGAGCTATATTTGAGACAGAGAAAGTGAATTGAGTTGCTTAAGGATTATGATTTGTTAATTGAGTATCATCCAGGCAAGCAAATGTCGTGGTGGATGCCTTGAGTAGGAAATCATCAATAGCCCATGTTCAGACAGTTTATCTGCCGTTATTGGAAGAGATGGCTAAGCTTAGAATAAGTTTGAAGTAGGAGGAACCTGATTATATTGTTGCTACTTTTAGAGTGAGACCAATACTCAGAGAGAAAGTTAGAGAGTTACAAGCACAGGATGAAGAATTGAGTAAACTCTGAGAAGAAATTAAGAATGGCAAGAAATCTGAGTTGGTAGTGAGGGATGATGGACTCATGGTTATAGGAAACAGACTTTGTATCCCAAATGTCAAGGAAGTAAAGAACGAAATACTGGATGAGGCACATAATGCACCTTATACCATGCACCCAGGTAGCCCCAGAATATACAGAGATCTAAAAGAGCATTTTGGTGGAAAGGAATGAATAGAGATGTAGCAAAATATATGAGCAAGTGTCTAGTGTGTCAGCAAGTCAAGGCTGAATACCAGGCACCTTCAGGCAAGTTAAGGCCAATGTCCATTCCTGAGTGGAAATGGCAAAGGATAACCATGGATTTATGATGGGTTTGCCCAAGACCAATAGGAAGCATGATGCCATATGGGTTATTGTTGACTGTTTAACGAAGTCATCTAATTTTTTGGCTATTAAACGGACTGATTCTTTGCATGTGCTGGTAAAGATGTTGATGAGATAGCGATACTACATAGGATTCGAGACTCTATAGTTTCTGACAGAGATCCTCGGTTTACTTCGAGATTCTAGGAACCAAGTTGAATTTTAGTACTGTTTTCACTCTCAGACAGATGGTCAATCTGAGAGGACCATTCAGACCCTTGAGGGAATGCTCAGGGCATGTGCAATGGATTTCAAAGGGGCTTGGGATGAGCATTTGCCATTGGTCGAATTTCCTTACAATAATTCATACCATTCGAGCATTCAGATGGCTCCTTATGAAGCGTTGTATAGAAGGAGATGTAGGACTCCGATATGATGGGATGAAGAAGGAGAGAGGAAACTGATAGGGCCATAGTTGCTTCAGATGACAG
>JANIIA010034810.1:0-12187 GCA_027478495.1 Erythroxylum alaternifolium
CGGCGCGGATGCACGCGCAGCGGCCGCCGCGGCGACGGCCGCCTGCACGACCTGCTGCAGCTGACCGACCACCGCCGCGAGCTCAGCGGCCGGCTGCTGCCCGGCCATCGCCTCGACGCGCCTGCCGGTGTCGACGACAACATCGGTGAGGGCGTCGATGCGCTCGTGGACGGCATCGAGCTTGCCGCTGGCCGCTGAGGAGGTGTCCGCGACTGCCCGCACGTCGCGCTGTGTCATCCCCAGCCGCAGCAGGATGTGCCCGAGCTGCGGGACCTTCTTGATGACCGCGCCGGCGGCGACCACCACCAGGCCGGCCGCACCGAGGAAGACGGGCCCGCGCAGGAAGTCGATGTAGGCGATGGCGCGGGCCTCGCCGTAGCGCAGGTAGACGGCGGTGACCATGGCCAGGACCGCGACGACGAGGAAGACCAGCGGCCACGCGATGCGGTCGAGGAAGGTGACGGGGTAGTGCTGCCAGCGGTCGGTGTCGCGGGTGGGGGTGTCGCGGACGCCTGGGACCGGTGGACCGCCGAGCGGGTCACGCCGGCGTGCCACTAGAACGACCCGGCGTTGAGGCGCTGCTGCAGCACCAGCACCGCCGTCGACACCGGCCGGGACAGGACGCCGTCGCGGGGGGTGCCAAGGTAGGCCTGCAGCGCCCGGATCGTCGCGGCGCCGAGGTCACCGTCGACCCGCAAGCCCGCGCGGACCGCGGTGTTCAGCTTGCGCTGCAGCGCGGAGATGGTCCGGGCGCCGGGGACCCCGTCGGCGGTGACGCCGAGGGCGCGCTGCAGGGACGCCCACGTCGCGGACCCGAGCTGTCCGTCCTCGGCAATGTGCCCGGGCGGGGTCTTCGGGACGTACACCGCGGGCACCGCGAAGTGGACGCTGGTGGTGGTGTCGCGGTCGGTCGGGAGGTTGGTGATGGCGACGGCGTGACCGTCCCAGCGGGGCCGGGCGAACCCGGCGATGCGGGTGCGGCCGGCGACGGCGTAGTCGCGGACGAGGGACGCGACGGCGTCGCGCCAGTTGCCCTCCAGGGTGGAGAAGCGGGTCCCGCCGACACGGGCGCGGACGGTGCCCTCGTGGACGACGACGCCGTCCTCGGCGAGCCAGAAGATGTCACCGGGGGCGATGTCGCCCGGGTCGACCATGAGGCCCGCGCGCCTGTACGCGGCGTGGTTGGTGATGCTCGACCAGGTGCCACCGCCGGGCGGGATGGGCGTGGACGTGGAGCGGTGGGAGGCGACCCGCCAGGTGCAGCACCACGGGTGGCCGTCCTCCACGCCGATCATCTCGGCGAATGGCGTGAGGTTGGTCGGGGACTCCCGGAACGGCAGGGGCTTGAGCCACGCCTGCTGCCAGGTGATGACGGCGTCGGGGCGGCTCACGCGAAGCGCTCCACGACGGTGTTGTCCGCGCCAGGCTCGGTGATCTGCGTCGGCTGGCCCTGGGGCAGGGGCGCATTGGCCGCGCGGGCGGAGACGATCGCCGACGCAGCGGACACCGACACCAGCTGCTCCCCAGACGCAGATACCGGGGACGCGATCGGCGTGACGTGCCGGCGGGCCCGGACCGCCTGCCACAGCGGCGTCGCGACCGTCACCAGCGTCACGACCGCCGTGACAGCAGCACCGACGGCGACCTCGAGGGCGGTCCACTGCTGCTGGTTGCCGACGCCCCACAGCACCGCAGCGCCGCTGACCGCGGCGACGGCGCCGTTGATGGTGGAGGCGACGCGCGCGGCGTCCAGGACGGGCTCGGGCTGTACGGGCTCGGCGTGGCCGTCGGCCGCGAGGTCGGGCGGGTCGAGGGGGTCGGTGGCGACGTGATCGGGCACAGGGCTCCTCGGGGTGATGGCTACGGTGCGGTCATGCTGGAGCGCGCGTTAGGCGCAGCGATGCTTGAGGTCGTCCGGGAGCGGATGGCCGAGCAAGGTCTTTCAGGACGTGCTTTGGCGGCCCGATTGGAGATGCCGCAACCGACGCTGTCTCGCCTGCTCCGCGGGGTCGGAGATTTCTCCGTTGATCAGGTCGATGCGTTGGCAGTGGCCCTAGGTGGGCGAGACGCGGAGGAGTTGCTGCAGTGGGCGCGCGCTCGTCTATGAGCGGCGTCGACTTGAGGGCCTACGTCCTTACTCGAATGTGAGTCACGCCACAGACTCAAGTTGTGAACCGTTTGTGGATCGGTCCCGATGAGTTGAGTACCGCCGCGCCACCAGGGTGCGGCCCCCACGGACGGGACTCACCTCATGACCAGCAACGTCCTCACCTCCGGCACCGGCAAGCGCGCTGGCGCCCGCGACACCATCTGGATCGCCACGCGCATCCTCGCGCCCGGCCTGCTGCTCGCCGCCGCCGGCGACCTGCTGCACCTCGACATCGCCGCGCAGCTCGCCGAGTGGGCGCGCCTCGGCCTCGCGCAGGCCGGTGTCGCGCTGTGACCCGCGTCGATGCCTCCGCCCGCGACGCCATCGCCGCGGCCGCCGAGCCCACCACCGCTGAGCGCGCCGCCGCGCCGCCGGTCTGCCCGTGCGGCACTCGCCACCGCGACGGCTCCCGCGTCGCCCTCGAGCACGCTGTCCTGTACGCCCCGGGCGCGCCCACTGCAGCGCCCGCGGCCGGGACAGCCTCGGGCAGCACGCTCGGCGCGGACGTGCCCGAGGTCACCGCTGCTGACCTCCGCGGCTGCCTGCAGCTCTTCGCTGGCGCCCTCTTCGTCGTCCCGGCGACGCCGAAGCTGGCCGCACACGTCTTCGTGCAGAGCACTCGCGGCGCGCACCTGCCCCGCGGCGCCGAGCAGCTGCTCGACCACGACCTCGTCATCGGTCTGCTCGCCGAGTCCGGCGCGCCGGTGCACCTGCTCGCCGACGGTGCCCGCGAGGTCGGGCCCGCCCACTACGAGGCTGCCGCCCTCCTGCTCGCCGAGCAGCTGCGCGCCGAGTACGCGCTGGCTGCGTGATGCGCACCCTCGAGGCGGTCGTCGCCTGCTGCGTCGCCGCGCTGGCCGGCCGCGGGCTGATCTACCCGGCCGGCCACGAGGACGTCGCGGACGCCCTCTCCGACGCGCTGGCGGCGGACTTCGCCCCGCGCCACGCCCGCTAATCCCTACTGACCGAGGAGATGGCCATGACTGTTGTCGTTTGCGCCCCCAGCACCGACCTCGACCAGCTCGACCAGCTCGACACGGTGGAGTCGGTGGCCGACCGGTACGTCCCTGGCGCCGCGCTCACGCCCGAGCAGGCGCGCGTCCTGACCGCCGAGATCGGGGCGACCCTCGCCCGGGCACAGGACATGCTCCGGGTGGCGTTCGTCGGCCGCGCCCACGAGGCCCTGGGCTTCGGGTCTGGGCAGGCCGGGTGGGATGCCTACTTCGCGGCGCACTTCGCGGACATCGTGCACGCACTGCCGACGGCGCAGCGTCAGGTGGAGGTCGCCCGCTGGCGTGCCGTGGGCGCGTCCACCCGGGCCATTGCGACGGCGCTGCGGGCGTCGGGCGGGTCGGTGTCCGCGGACACCAAGGCGACCGGCAGCCTCGGGGAGGTCGTGTCCCTGGACGGGCGGCGCCGTGACGCCCGCGCCGCCAGTGCCGCCGCGACGCAGCCGGCCAAGCTCCTCGCGCCGCTCACGCAGCGTGCGGAGGAGGCCCTGCTGAAGGCCGGCCCGTCGGGGCTGACGTCCGCTGAGCTTGGTGCGCGGTTGCGGGTGGGGCACAGCCGGTACTCCGCGACGGTGACGCGCTTGGAGCAGCAGCGGCGCGCGGTGCGTACCGCGGACCGTCGGGAGGGGCACGGGGTGTACCTGCACCCGCAGTGGCTGGCCAGCGCCGGCGTCATCCTGGACGCCGAGGTGGTCGACTGACGAGCGCCGGTCAGGTGGCCGTCGCGGTGACGCTGGTGCCGTTGGCGCCGACGGCGACGACCTTGATGTTGCCGGCGTAGTCGAAGCCGGAGCGGGGCAGCCAGTATGTCCAGGCCGCTCCGGGTGTCCAGCCGGTGACGCGTCGGGTGAGCCCGTCGCCGAGGCCGTCGTCGACGAGGATGTCGTGGCTGGTGACGCTGGGCTGGGTGCCGTTGGGTGTGGGATTGGTGATGGTGAGCAGGAGGCTGGCGGTGGCGTCCTGGACGGTGAGGACGGCCGTCGGGGTCGCCGGCGGGGTGAAGCTGACGGCGACCCGCGCGTCCGCCCAGGGGGACCACAGGCCCTGGTAGCGGACGCGGACCTGGACGTGCTCGGTGCGGTTGTTGGTCTCGAAGGTGACCGAGCGGGAGCGGCTGGTGGCGTCCTCGACGACGCCGGTGTCGGCGTAGACGGTGCCGGTGACCGGGTTGCCGGAGGTGTCCGCGACGCGGCGCACCTGGTAGGCGTCCTGGGTGGGGGTGGACCACTGCACGAGCGCGGTGCTCGTGGCGACGGTGGAGGCGTTGGTCGGGGCGGTGATGACCGGTGCGGAGGTCGGGTCGACCGCGGTGAACTGCGCCGACGTCGACCAGGGGCTGGGGACGCCCTGGGCGTCGTAGGTGAGGACTTGCCACTCGACCTGCTGGCCGGCGCTGTAGGTGCCGGCGGGGATGCTGTAGGTGGGGGCGGTGGTCGCGGCGCCGGAGACGGTGGTCCAGGTGGTGGCGCCGACGACGCGGTGGCGGACGTCGGCCTTGGACTGGGAGTCGCCGGCGTCGGGGTCGGAGAAGGCCCATTGCAGCGGGATGTTCAGGGTGCGGTCGACCTTGGTGTTGCCGGTCGGGCTGGTCGGCGTAGGAGCGTTGGGGGCGACGTTCTCCGTGTCGACGTCAACGCGATTAGTCGAACTACCAGTTGATGAGTCGCCGCCGCCCATGTACAGAAAGCGGCCTACGCCATCGCGGGTGCCAAAGGCGAAGCGGCGGGCGGCGCCGGGGATGACTGGTGTGAGCGTCGTCCAGGCATCGGCGGTAGGGTCGTAACGCTCAAGGCTGCTGAGGAAGCCGGTCGTGCCTCCCTGGCTGGTGCCACCGATGGCGTAGATGCGGCCATGAGTGTCGAGAGCGGCGACATGCTCCATGCGCTGCTGGGTCATCGGCGTACGCGCGGCCCAGGTGTCTGCGGCGATGTCGTAGCGGTAGACGTTCGGTGAGGCGGTGGAGGTGTTGTAGCCGCCCACGACGTAGATGTACTTCCCGTCGGCACTCAGGACGGGGTTGCCGAAGAAGGCGCGGCCCGCAGGCAGGCTGGCCAGCGTCGACCAGGTGCTCGTGCCCGGGTCGTAGCGACGCACGTCGGCGCTGATGCTGCCGGAGTAGTAGCCGCCGAGGTAGTAGACGCGGTCCTGCTGGTCGGTGACCATGCCGCCGCCGTAGGTGTTCAGGTTGCCGATGGTCGGCAGGTTGGCCCAGGTGTTGTCGCCGGGGGTCCAGCGGGCGAAGAGCGCGCCACCGGGGGTGCTCGTACCCGCGGCGGCGTTGCCCCCGGCGAGGTATACCCGACCCTGGGAGTCGCAGGCGCATGCAGCAAGCGTCCGCGGCTGGGGAAACCCGGCGAGCACCTCCCAAGCGCCGGCACCGACGGCTAGACGCCAGAACTGGTCGGCGGCCTGGTTGGCGTCGTCGCCGCCGAGCACGATGACCCGGCCCTGGGGGTCACGGGTACATGCGGCGTTGCGCCGAAGGGTGGGCAGGGCGACCCCGACCGACCACGTGGTCACGGATGTCCTCCTTGTGCCATCACGTGCTGCCGGCCCGCTCGGCCAGCGCCGCCCCGAGCCCCGCGAGGTCCGCGACGTCCGCCAGCCGCGTCCACCCGTCACCCTCGTCGGGCTCCACCAGCGCCACCCCGCCGGACTCCGTCACCGCTAGGTGCACCAGCCCATCGCTGAGGACCACCAGCAGCTCCCCCTCGTCCACGTGGACCGCCGACAGCCCCGTCAACGCCGGCGAGCCGGCGTCCTCACCGAGCACCGCAGCCAGCCGCGCCCGGGCATCGGCCTCCAGGTGCGCGCGGCGCTGCTCAAGCTGCGCCGCGGCGTACGCCTGTGCGGCCGCCTGTGCCAGGGGAGTGCTCAACGACTCCGACGACTGCGACACGGCCACCCCCTCACCGCTCAGGCCCTCGACTGCAGCAGCAGCGTCCGCACATCGGTCACCACGACACCGCTCGTCGTCGACGTCACGTAGATCCGCGCCCCATTGGCCAGGAACGAGGCGCCGCCGAATAGTGCCGTCATCACGCCCACCGTCTGAGGCATGAACTGCAGCACCGCTGAGGCGGCGTAGATGACGAAGGGGGACGCCGCCGTCCCTACATCGACTTCTACCTGCAGCGCCTGTGGCGTCTTGATGAGGTACCCGAAGGGCCCTGCGTTGCTCAGGGTCGTCAACGCCCCCGCCAACGTGTTGGTCAGCGTGTTGTTGTCCGGGTCCAGCGCCACCTTCATGCTGACCCGCAACAGCAACCGCTCCGTCTTCGTCGCCGGCACCACCCGCGATCCGTCCGCAGCGATCCGTGAGGCCGCGAAGTCGCTGAACGAGGTCGCGTTGGCGGCCGACGGCGGCACCAACGGAACGGCCGTCCGGGTGCCCTTCGCCAGCGGCGTGCTCACCGGAGCGTCACTAGCGGTGTACTGCCCTAGCGGGTAGCCCATCCCGGGCTTCCCCAGCTCGGCTGGATCGATGCCCTGCGGGGCGGGGTAGTGCCACAGCGTCACTGCTTCTCGACCCCCAACGTGCCCTGGTCGGAGACCGTCAGCTTGTACACCGACCCGTTCGGGGAGGACAGGAATACCGTCTGCCCGACCGGTGCCGCGGACGCGGCGTAGGCGCCGATCACCACCAGCGTCCGGCCGAGCAGCTGCACGATGACGCGCTGCTGCACGGCGAATCCGACCCCGGTCGGGGCGAGCGCCGGACCATCAGTGGCCGCGCCGTCGAGCTTCACCCGCAACGGTGAGGCCGTCGTCACCGTGCCCCAGGCTGGTGAAGAGCCGCTCACGAGGGGAGGACCTCCCACTCGTGCTTCGTATTGCCGCCGAACAGGTCCTGCTCCCACGACGACGACTGCACACGGAAGGTCCCGCCCAACTCCGGGTCGACCATCGTGTACACGTCCGCGTGCCCCACCGCGGGAAAGGGCCGCGTCTCCCGGACGATCGACGCCGACGCCCGCTTGTCAGCAGCCACCCGCGCATCACCCTGCGCCCGCAGCGACACCTGATCCGCAGCGTCCAAGTCGACCTGCACCGGCCACACCAACCCCCGGCGCGCGATGCCGTCCGCGTCGGTGACCGTGTACAACCCAGCGCCCTCGGTGGGCGCACTGTCGGTCTGCCGACGCACGAAGACCCACTTGTTCGGCAGACCCCACTCGTCGCGAGTCAGCTCGGCCTCGGCCGCCGCGTGCACCTCGCGGGCGATGCCGCCGATGGTGAAGGTCCACTCCGAGGCCCGCGCCGCCGGCGGCTGGTACGGCTCCGAGCGGTACAGGCCGTTCTCGTCGCACCACAACCCGCGGTACCCCACCGCCGCCAGCAGGTCGTTGACGATCCGCAGCCACGTCGTCGGCCCCACGTCCGTCCCGGCGGCCCCGGACTCACCCGGCGCGGCGCCCGTGGAGTCCGCGATCACGCCGCTCGGGCGGATCAGCGGCCACGACATCGCCTCGGGAAGGACGGCGTCCGAGCGCGTGCCGTCCAGCAGCACCGTCGACCCAGCCAGGCCCGACGCGACGATCGCCGCACGGACCGCGTCGAGGTACCCGACGCCCGCCGCGACGGCGTACGAGTCCCCCACCTGCCGCTTCAGCAGGTACAACCGGTCGTACCCCGTCACCGACCACTGCGTCGGCGTCGTGCCCGTCATCCGCTTCGGCGTCGCCAGCGCGAACACGCCCGCGTTGAACCGTGCACCGAGCGTCGGAGCGACGGGCCGGTCATAGACGGTCGTGAACAGCCGCAGCAGGCTCACGCCCCACGGCAGCTCCTGGCGGATGTCCACCGCGCACGTGCCGTGGATGTCCGCGGCCATCACCCGCTTCACGCTGGCCGCCGACACCGACGACGACACGTCGCGCACCAGCTGCAGGTCCGCCGTGACCAGCTCAGCGCCCGCCGTCCACGCCGATGACGGACCCGTCAGCAGCGCGAGAACCTGCTCGTGGGTCAGGCCGGCGCGCGGCCCCGCCGCAAGCTGCTGCACACCCACCGCTCACACCGCCTCAGCCACGGTCACCGTGGCGATGTCGAGGTCGACGTCAGCCTCGACGTTGTACCGGTGCTCCGCGGTCGGTACCGACCAGTACACCCCGAACAGGCGCCGGCCTCGATCGTCGCGGACGCACACCGTCCGCCCGATGTGCGACTCCAGCCAGGCCACGTGCGCCCGCGAGCAGCTCGGCAGCGACACCTTTACCGCCGAGCGCCGGCCCACCTTCGAGAAGGCGATGTCCACGCCGCCGGCGAAGGTGCGCACCTCCCCAGACACCGACGGCGTCACGCTCAGCGCCGACAGCAGCGGGAACGCGATGGCGTCCGAGGGGGTCGCCGCGTCGGACAGCCACACGCACCGCAGCCACGCCGCCTTGCCCATGGGTGCGGTGAAGCGCCGGCCCTCACCGGCAGCGGCGGCTAGTGGCGCCAGGGACGGGATGCTCACAGCGCCACCACCGCCCCCACTCCCTGCCGGACCGCGATGCGCGCGGCGCCGGATGCCGCCGCGATCCGCCCGTTGGCCTCGGTCTGCATCCGAGCGATGAAGGTCCCGTCGCGGTCAATCAGCGTGATCTCGCTGGGCATCTGCGGCCCGCCACCCATGCCCCGCTGCGCGGCCGCCTGCAGGTCCCCGAACTGTTCAGAAGTGAACACTGGCTCGGGCTTGCCGGTGCCGTTGAAGACGGTGGTGTACCCGGGCTGCAGGTACCCGCCGGAGTCGTAGCCGTAGGGCCGGTTCTGCGGGTCGATGGCCTGGATCGACCCGTACCGCTTGAGCGCGTAGTTGACGCCCGCGTAGATGTTTGCCAGTGGGTCGGTGATGCCTCGGTCGCGGAAGGGCCCGGCGTAGGCGGCGAAGGTCCCCGGGATCGTCTGCATCAACCCGCGCGACGGGATGCCGTTCTTGGCGTTGATGTCGGTCAGGTTGATCGCGAAGGGGTTGCCGGAGGACTCGAAGTTGATGCGCCGCAGGACCGCGCCGAGGAGGGACGCGGGCTGGCCGAGCATCGACAGGACCTGCAGCACCTGCGGGGTCCAGCGGGACACGTCGCTCGGCCCGTCGAAGTCACCCCCGCCCACCAGGCTCCCGAGGGTGTCCTTCAGTCCGTCGAGCAGCGCCGTCGGCACCCCCGCGGCGAGCTTCCCGAACAGGGTGTCAGCGCCCGGCAGCAGGTCCAGCAGGCGCTTCACGATGGACGCGATCGCCGCGCCCGGGTCCGTCAAGACGTCCTTGACGCCGCTGATGGCGGCGCCCGCCGTCGAGGTGGCCGCCGAGAACAGCGAGCCGATCGACCCGATGATGCCGCCGCGCGCGAAGCCTCCTCCGCCGCTGATCCCGCCCAGCCCACCGAGCCCAGCCGCGTAGGACACCAGCGCACCCGACCCGCCGCGCACCCCGATCGCGTTCCAGCGCAGCAGCTCCGCACGCAGCGCCGGCACCGCCATCGCCTCGCTGATGGCCACGCCCTCGCCGCGGCGCATCGGCACCAGCTGGTCGTCCCCGCCGCGCCAGGACGACGTGCCCGGCAGCACGCCACCGCGGGCGAAGCCCTCCGGCAGCTTGATCCGCGCGATCGGGTCGATGCCGGGGAAGTTGGACGCCACCGAGTTGAACGTCCCGATGATGCCGTCGTTGATGACCTTCTCGATGATGAAACGGATCGGGGCCTTCGCGGCCTCACGGACGGCGTCCCATGCGGCGCGGATCGCGTCGACCCCGCGCTGGAAGCCGGGCGCCACGTTCTTCTCGATGAAGGAGCCGAGCGCATCGAACACCGGCTTGACGACGTTGTTCCACACCCACGAGATGATGTCGCCGATGCCCTGGAAGGCCGGCTTGATGATGGTCTGCCACAACCACGTGAAGATCGGCGCTAGAACCGCCTCGATAGCGATCTTGATGAGGCCGAAGATGACCTGGATGGCGACCCAGGCCACCGAGATGGCGAGCTGGATGCCCGCCCACGCCGGCTCGATGACGTTGTGCCACAGGAACAGCGCGACCGGGGCGAGGACGTTGGTGAAGTACCACTTGTACGCGTCGAAGATCGGCACCAGCACGTTGCGCCAGACGAAGCCGATGATCGCGCCGATGCCCTCGAAGGCAGGCTTGAGGACCTGCTGCCACAGCCACGTCGCGGCGTCGGCGATGGCGCCGAAGGCCGGCTTGATGGCGTTCTCCCACAGCCACGTCGCCGCCTGGCCGACCGCGTCGAAGACGGCGTTGACGATGTCGCGGAAGGTTTCAGAGTGCTGGTAGGCGGCGACGAGGGCGGCGCCCAGAAGAACCAACCCGGCGATGATGCCGACAGGTCCCGTGATGACCGCGATGACTGGTGCGAGAGCAGTGCCGATCGCGGCGAGGATGGGAGTACCGCCGGCTATGGCGGCCATGACCCCCGCGATAGCCGGCAGGATCGGTCCGAGTATCTGCAGGGCGCCCGCGATGCCAGCGAAGGCGAGGACCAAGGCCTCCACCACTCCGGGCGGCAGGGATGCTACGAAGTTGGCGATGCTTGAGACGATGGTGAGCACGATCGGCGCGAACGGCGCCATCGCCTGGATGATGGCAACGAAAGCGCCCGCGAGGGAGGACAGCAGGTCCCCGACGAGCGGCAAATTCTGCACGATGTAGTCGATGAAGGCATTGAAGTCCGAGTTAGATGCTAGGCCAGCGGTGAAGTCCGCGAAGCGCCGCGCCATATTGGCGAAGCCCGTGATGAAGACCTGTGCAAGTGGCGTGAAAGCCACGAACAAGTCACCAAAGGCTCGCGCGAACAGGCCGATGCCCTCACCGATGGTGCGCAGCAGGTCGGGCCCGACGTCCTTCAGCACCGCGAAGAAGTCCGCGAACGCCGGCCCGGCGAGGGCCTGCCCCGCCTCGCGGCCCAGGTCCCCCAGCACCGTCGCGAAGCGGCCCACCAGGTCGCTGATCGTGGGCAGCAACGGCGCCAGCGCGGTCAGCCCGTCGGTCAGCCCGGGCAGGAGGTTCGTCTGCGCGGTCGCGCGCAGCTCGTCCAGCTTCGGCTTCAGCCCGTACAGGAAGGTCGCGAAAACCTGCCCGGCGGGGGAGAGGCTGGCCATCGCCTGCGCGAGGCCGTCCATCGCCGCGCTCGAGGTGGCGCCGGCACTCACCGACGCCGCCGCCAGCGACGCCTGCGCGCCGATGACCCCGTTCTGCGCCTGCTGCACGCTGAAGGCGGACTGCCGCTGCTGCTCCGCGGCCGCCGTCGTCGCGGTGACCACTGCGGCCTGGGCGTCGGCGACCTTGCGGGCGGAGTCCTCCTCGACCTGCGCGAGGTTCGCTGCGGCATCGGCGTTCGCCCGGTCGGAGGCCTGCCGTGCCAGGTCGAGCTTGTCCTGGGCGTCCTGCGCTGCCTGCGCCGCAGCGGTGCGGGCCTTCGCGACGTCGCCGGCGGCAGCCGTCGAGGCGCGCTGGGCGTCGTCGACGCGCGCGAGGGAGTCCGTGACGCGCTTCTGGGCGGTGACGACCGCGTCGGAGCCCTCAACGCCCGCGGCGTCCGCGGCGGCCTTCTGGGCCTGCAGTCGACCGAAGCGCACCCCGATCTCAGTGAGGGACTGCTGGGCCTGCTCGTAGCCCAGCTGCGCCTCGTCGATGTCCCGCTGGCTCGACTTCGGGTCCGCGGTGACCTTCGCGAGCTTGTCCTGGGCGTCAGCGAGGTCCAGGACCGCCTGGCGCTGGCGCAGCGCCGCGTCGGTGACATCGAGGTTGAGGTCCTCGAGCTGCTGCGCGGCGGTCTTGCGGGCGGCGTTGAGGCCGTCCTGGGCGTCGGTGGCGTCGGCCTGGGCGGCGGCGAGGTCCCGCTCGGCGCGCTCCTGGCGGTCCAGGGCGTCCTGGATCTGCGCGGCGCCGCGCTCCTCGGCGTCCGCGAGGGCCCGGCGGGCGTCGGTGACGCGGCGGGCGCCTTCCTCGGCGGCGTCGCTGACCCGCTGCTCGGCGGCGGCGCGGGCCCGGGAGGTGGACTCCTCGACGTCGGTGACGTTGCGGGTG
>JANIIA010034829.1:0-12185 GCA_027478495.1 Erythroxylum alaternifolium
CCTTTAAAACTAAACATGGATTGTATGAGTGGTTGGTAATGCCATTTGGCTTAACTAATGCACCAAGTACCTTTATGCGTTTAATGAACCATGTTTTACAAGAATTTATTGCAAGTTTGTAGTTGCTTATTTTGATGACATTCTAGTGTATAGCAAATCTATTGAAAAACATGTCATTCAATTAAAATGTGTGCTTGATGTGTTGCGCAAATTTCAATTGTATGCTAACATGAAGAAATGTAGATTTTGCATTGATCACATCATTTTCTTGGGATATGTGGTGAGTGCAAAAGGAATTGAAGTAGATGGCGAAAAGGTAAAGGCTATATATGAATGGCCGAAACCTAAGAATGTTAGTGAGGGAAGGAGTTGTCATGGTTTGGCAAGTTTCTATAGGAGATTTGTCAAAGATTTTAGTACAATTGCTGCCCCATTAATTGAAATCATGAAAAAATATAAGGGGTTTATTTGGGATAAAGAGCAAGAGCATGCATTTGCATTATTAAAGGATAAGTTGAGTAATGCACCATTGTTGAGGCTGCCTAATTTTGATTTAACTTTTGAAATTGAATGTGATGCTTATGGGATTGGTATAGGTGCTGTTTTGATGCAGGAAAAAAGACCAGTTGCTTATTTTAGCGAGAAGCTAAATGGATCACAACTCAACCACTCAACTTATGACAAGGACCTATATGCATTGGTGAGGGCATTAGAGATGTGGCAATGTTATCTGTTGCCTAAAGAATTTGTAATTCATACCGATCATGAATCATTGCACCATTTGAAGGGGCAAAGCAAGTTGAATAAGCAACATGTGAAATGGGTGGAATTCATTGAATCCTTCCCATATGTGATACAATATAAGTAAGGGAAAGAGAATGTTGTAGCTGATGCACTCTCTAGATGGTATTCTTTGATTTCAACTCTTTCTTCTAAGTTGTTGGGATTTGAGCATATGAAAGAAATGTATGAGTATGATAATGATTTTTCAAATGTGTATGCTGCTTGTGAACATGCTGCATTCCATGATTTTTATAGGCATTAGGGATTTCTATTTAAGAAAGGGAAGTTATGCGTGCCTAATAGTTCAATTCGAGAATTGCTTGTTCGTGAAGCACATAGTGGGGGGCTTATGGAACATTTTGGTATAGACACAACATTGAGTATGTTTTATAAGCATTTCTTTTGGCCAAATATGCACAAAGACGTCGAGAAAATATGTTCATGTTGCATATCATGTAGGCAAGCTAAGTCTAGAGTTCAACCACATGGGTTATAAATGCCATTACCTGTTCCTACTCATCCTTTGGTTGATATTTCTATGGACTTTGTTTTGGGTTTGCTGAGGACTAAGAAAAGATGAGATTTCCAATTTTTTTGTGGTGGATCGTTTTTCTAAAATGGCTCACTTTGTTCCATGTCATAAAATTGATGATGCATCTCACACTGCCGATTTGTTTTTCCGCGAGGTAGTACGTTTGCATGGCATTCTTAGGACTATTGTATCTGACCGAGATGTTGAGTTTCTTAGTCATTTTTGGCATGTACTTTGGTCTAAAATTGAGACTAAGTTGTTATTTTCTACTTCATCACCCTCAAACTGATGGTCAAATCAAAGTAGTGAACAGGACTCTTGATACCTTGTTGCGTGCTTTAACTAGAAGGAATGTAAAGACTTGGGAAGAACTTTTGCCATTTGTTGAGTTTGCTTATAATAGAAATGTGCATTCTTCTATTGATTTTTCTCCTTTTGAGATTGTATATGGTTTTAAACCACAAACCCCTTTGGATCTTGGGCCTATTCCTTTAAGTGAGATTTCTAACTTAGATGGGCTTAAGAAGGCTGAAATGGTTAAGGCCATTCACAATAAAGCACGAGAAAGTATTAAGAAGAGAAATCAACAAGTTGCTACCCAAGTGAACAAAGGAAGGCGCATGGTAACCTTTGAACCAGGAGATTGGCTATGGGTGCACATGCGCAAGGATAGGTTTCCTTCCAAACAAAAATCTAAATTGGATGCTCATGGTGATGGACCATTTCAAATCATTGATAAGATCAATGACAATGCATACAAAGTTGATCTTCCTAGTGAGTATGTTGTTTCTAGTACCTTTAATGTATCTGACCTGTCTCCTTTCGATTTTGATGAAGGTGAAGATCCGAGGATGAATCATTTTGAGGGGAGGGGAAATGATACAAATGGCATTCAAGATGCTACAAGATGCAATCTAGGTGATTTAGAACTGATTCTAAATATGGAAAGTTTTTGGGTTCCAAATAAGGAAACTTCACCAAATTTGGAAAATGGAGCTAAAGTGCAAGGAAATACCATGGGAAATCATATTGAGGATGTTCAAGAAAAACAAGATCATTCAAGTGCCAACATGGAAGGTTTTCCCAATATGGAAAGTTTTGTCGGTCCGGTCACAAGGTCCCGTGCAAAGCATTGAAGGAGCAACTCCAAATTTATGTGCAAAAATATGTTGAAAATAGGCTGTCCAAATATGGAAAGTCCATATATGGGAATGTTTTCGAGTCTAAGTATGTTTACATATTTGGGCTAAAAGACTAGTTTGGAGTGTTTGTGTTTTTTAAGCTTGTTTTGGGTCAAATTTGGGTTTGTTTGTTTTGGGTTGTTTTTATTTGTCTCCTTTTGGGTTAGACTAAGTGAAATGGGCCACATTTCAAGTGGGCCACGTTGGTTTTAATCATTTCTATTTTGAACTTGGTTTATGGGCTCAATTTAGCTTTTTAAGTTAGAATACATGGGCCCCTTGTTATTTTTACTTAAGCCCATTCGAAACCCATTAGGTTTAGGTTTAATTAAGCATTTTTTAGGGTTTTTGTGGCTTTCATATTCACCTCTCCATCTTCTCTCCAGATTTGTCATTTGCTTGCATCCTTTAGTTTTCTTTTATTGAATGTGCCCATTTGCATATTCTTTGTTCTATAATATTAATTGTGATATATGAGATACGATGGGTACTATAACAGGGTGATGTTATATTGCATTAGGGTAGCTATACCCATGCACCATTTATACACAGGGTATCATGTATACCAAATTGTCCATGAGCATGTGTGTATGAAGATGCCACCATCGATATATTATAGTTACAATATATGGATGGTAGCTCCAATATGCATTGTCAAGGTGGTACCTATGATATCACCTACAGCAATATCCACCCAACTATATAACTGTTATACCATTACTCCTAACCATAATACCATGTGTAGTTAGGAGTAATGGTATTGTACACCAACCAATAATGGTAACATATATATACACTTAGGTTATATATGAAAATGGTTTGAAATAGCATGTATAAAATAATACACGTAACCACGTATAATATTGTACCCAATAGATGACTATAACCTTTTGTTGATTATATATTACTGGTATATATAATCACTTGGTGTATATACCATATATAATAGGTACCATTTATGCATTACTGTCCCATACACTGATATGTAACAAGGTACGTTTGGGATACCATAACATTTCTACACAATGGATGGTCCCCATATACTAAACATGGGTTAGTACAGTTAGTTTATATATTAACTACCATTTAATATATAAATGGTACCACACTCATGCCTGATTAGTTATATATGGCTCCACCCAACTTATGTGGTTAACCTGCAGATGTTATTTAATTGCAACTATATTATGTAGTATAGTTGCACAGTTACCTTTCTTATGATTGTACATCACATTTATGGTAATAAAGTGAGCATTACATAATATATGGTTATATATGTGAGCATAAACTTATAGGTTTTGTATTACAGGTATGTAGTGGCGATACTATAGGCATGGGATATATAAACTAAATTGTGCATTATGACACCATACAAGTGTGATAATCTATTACCTAGGTATCATATGTATTTTTAAGGTGTATGCAATGGTACAATTGTTACCACTATGTGTATATTCCATAATCTATTACCACTATAACCACTATAATTAAGTGTACATGTGCCATTCCTATTACGTTTATACAGTGTATTAGGAATGGCACAGTGGACTATTACATCTATTAACTATCAATATAGTGTGCCACTTCGACATCTATTAGGTAAATAAGGTACTTACATACCTATGACATACCAACTGTGTTAGGTATGCCAGGACATTAATGTTATGAATACCTTAGGTCCTCTATATTAGTATAACACTGTAACATGTGGATTGTAGCCATCATGGTTAATTATGTGTTAGTTAAACACCCACAATAGTAATACTGTGCATAGAGGACCACTATACACTATATCTATACTATTTACCCCATAGCATACCATAGTGTTATATATTATATGGCATTAAGATGTTATGGAATTGTGGATAAGAGTGTACCTTATAACTTTTTGGCTAAATACTAGCATGTCATTACACTCACATGGACCATATTTACGTAGAACATCTATATCAAAGGTAGTACCCCTATATGGTAACTCAATAGTATAGTGATAAAACCCCTATTGCTAACTGATAGGATACCCTTGTTAATGGTATGTAATTAACAACCATTAACACACCTTCTACTTTCTGTAGTAGGGGAATTGTTAACATGATATCGTGCCAATCTATATGGTCATGTTCTTAAAGAAATTCATGTTGTTATTACCTACAACTATACTAGTAACCTATGGTGTCATCTCATGCACAACTGTATTGTATGATTAATACATGCATGATTTTACTAGCATTCCCTATAGTATGGTAGCTCATGTACACTATATACAGTTGTGCATGAGTAATCCATACATAATGTCTTGTAAACCATGTATGTATATAGCACTTTCACCATATTATAGTACCCATTGGATAACCACAGTACTACTGACTTATCCAACTGTGCCATATTATTACATTAACCACCTGTATACCTATACCACATTATCAACCACCAGTTTAATATATACTACCTAACGCACACCATGGAATTGAAAGATTGTTCGGATCCAAAGAAAAAAGAAGAGGATAGATCTGAATTAGCTAAATTAAACAGGATTCGCAGGGTCAAAATTACCTACTAGACCTCACGAAGAACTTGTCTCGAGCAACCTAAATAACGGGTAAAGAACAAACCAAGAAAGTTGTATAGGATCAAAATCACACCACAATCTGATTCAGTTGATAAGTGATGTTTAATTCCTGAGTTGAAAATAACAAGAGGGATTTCTTCTCTCAATATAACCGACGACTCACAAAAGATAATCTGATCAAAAATTTTTCCCTAACCCTAAAGAAGGTATTTATACCTAGGTCAAATAATAAAAGACTTGGGCTTAAAATACATAGAAGCCCAAAATATAATTAACTTAAAACAAATCCAAATTAGAATAATAAAGCCTCTCATCTTGGGCTTAAGTGATAATGTGTAGCCCAATACAATGGTCTTCAAGTCCCAAGTGAGTCTAATCCAAAGATTTGAGATAAATGAATCAATTTGGGTTGTGATTCAGATAACTCTCCTCCAATAGGCTTGGTGCACTCCATCCTCTCCACAAATTGGCCCACATGTGCATAGAGAGCCTCTTTGAGTCTCTCGGTCCTAGCTTTAGACATAGATCCAACTAGAATGACAAGCTCGTCCCCGTCACGCATGCCATCTCCATGGTGATCCTTACTCCTGCTCACATCACTTATGGGTCCTGAGACTAAATGCATGAAGAAGGGCAATTCCGAGTGGACTAAATAAGCAATGAAGCCTTTAAGATGATTAAGAGAAAACTTTACGAAGCACCCATTCTAGCCTTACCTTATTTTAACAAAGTTATTGAAGTCAAGTGACGCAATTGGGGTTAGAATTGGGGCAATGCTTACTCAAGATAAGAGGCTATTAGCTTACTTTACTGACAAGCCCAATGAATCACGAAGAAGATATAGTATGTATGACAAGGAGGTTTATGCCATTGTTAGAGCCTTAGACCATTGGAGTCATTAGCTAAGGCCATAACAGTTTGTGTTGCATTAGAATCATCAAGTAGTCAAGTTATCAATGACCAACATAAATTAAACTCGAGGCATGCCGAGTGGGTTGAGTTTCTTTGTATCTAAGCAAGGGAGTACTAATGTGTTGGCTGATGCGTTGTCAAGAACGTACTCAATTCTCACCATTCTAGATGCTAGAATACTTGGGTTTAGTATGTTGGAGGAATAGTATAAGTTTGATAAGGAGATGGCATTAATAATGGTTAAATGCACTAAGGGCAGTTTAAAAGATTATATGTTGCACGATGGATTTTTTTTAAAGGCAACAAACTTTGTGTGCCTAATGGGTTTTAGAGAATTACTTGTGAGGGAAGTGCATTGAGGAGGACTTGCTAGTCATTTTGGGGTAACTAAGACTTTAGAAGTTCTTAAGGAGCAATTTTATTGGCCAAAGATGCTTGGAGATGTACAAACCATTATGGCTAGGTGTAGTGCTTGTCAAAGAGCCAAAAGCCATTTTAAACCTGGTATGTATACTCCATTGTCGATTCCACTTCAACCATTGGATTGGACTGAAATCCACATCCTATCCTTATGGGATTAGACCTAGGGCATTAGTTTTAGTGTTTTAGTATCTAAAGATTCTAAAACTCATACATAATCAGATTTGATTGATTTCCAAATTCAATAAACACATTGATGGCATGTTTGGTTCAATGGAATAAGTATTCTATTCCTGGTGTGTTCTTAAAACTTAGTTATGCCTTTGTTTGATTAGGAAAAAATACACAGAATAACTAATCCTAAGTTTAGATATTCCTTAACTTTCGGGAATAACTAAAGACAATCCTAACCTATCTTTATGTATTCCAAGAATATGTCATTTGTTCAGTACATTTTTATCCTTCACTTCTGCGTTTCTTCTTCATTTTCACTTCCCTCCAGAAACTCTCTTCAAGCCATCCCAGCCTTCTACCATCTATCCTCCCTTTTGGGTAAGTTATTCCTGTTCTTTCCTATGGGTGATGGGTTTTATTGATGGGTTTCGATTAGGTGAGGGGTTTTGTTGATGGAGATATGTTGTGTTTTGTTGATGGGTTTCGATTAGGTGAGGGATTAAGTTTTGTTGATGGGTTTTGTTTATCTTAGCAACTTTGATCTTCGCAAGTAAAGAGAAAAAAAAAGAAAGAAAAAGCTCAATCTTCACAATTCACGCCAAATGAATATTTATACTATCACTATTTTGTCTTCATTTACAAGTCTGCAACTGATCCTTTTACTATCTTCCAACATCCTATGTTGTCAAATGTAGTGTTATGTTTTTGAAACAATAAATTGAAAATCAAATGAGATACTTGATTTTCCAATGGATATAAACAAATTTTATCCTCTTTTAATGAAATTTTTTAGTTTTGATTTTGTAACTTGAAACTATGCTTCAACGGTACAAATTTGATGTCTCATATTTTAATTATCAATTACATCCTTCCTCTTAATGCCTTTACAGCTAATTTAAAACATGTTTCCAGCTTTGAAGCCATTCAATCAGTACAATGTATGCCTATTCTTGTAGTTTTAAGTTTGTCCAACATTTTCTGTCCTAAAACTGGAGTAGCCTTTAAACTGACTAATGTGATTTTAGCTTGTTGCTTTTCTTTAAATCAATGAACTGTAGCATCTATTTATCATTGACATATTTTGTGCATGAAAGATTTGAACCATCAATCTTCCTGTTTGAATAGAGCTACGAATTAATTTTATTTTACCATACTGTTTTTACTAACTTTGATCTTTGATAATTTTGAGAACTATATCAATGTCAAGAACTTATTTAATTCATTTTGCAAATACACGATTGATAGGAAAGAAGCGTAAGCCTTTAAAACCAAAGGCCCGTTGACTTCTTTTCCTTTTCTAGCCCATATGGAAAAATGGGATAGTATTCACTAACAAGTATGCCTTACTTTTCTAAGGACCAATTTTAAAAATAAAATTTTGTTATTTTGGAGAATTGACCAAAGCTGAAGGTTATTTGGTTATGGTATCTAAGCTATGCTCCTTTGACCAAAAGAATGTATGAGACATTTCATTTGTAATTTTGGATTGTTACAAGTCTTGGTCTCAACTACTGTCATGATACAAGCTTTTTAACAGGACCATTTCAACATATTTTGTAAGATTAGAATTATTTCATGGTTGTTCTCTTACATTGTATAGTCCTACTATTTTGAATTATTTCATGGTTGTTCTCTTATGTCGTACATTGTTTGAATCAATTTATGTGATTACATTAGAGATTTTATTTCTTGTAGTCATTGCTCATTTGAGTTTGAGTCTATGTAGAAATGCCAAAAGAACAAAAAGGATTGCTGTTGTCTTGACTGTATCATTGCAGTTTTGTAATGTTGTTAGTTGACTGTTGAGTTTGTTGGCATCAAAGGCTTCTTTATATAGTTATAGGCCAAGGGTTTAGAAGTTATTTTCTAAATTTTTATGCAAATCAAGATTATGTGATGTGAATTGTGCATGACAATGATGAGTCATGTATTTCAATAGTTAGGATGAATAGGCAAGCATTTTTTAAACTATGTAAAATGCTAAAAAGTATAGAAGGATTAAAGTCAACAAAAAGAACATGCTTATTAATGAACAAGTAGCAATTTTATTACATATTATTGTTCATCATGTTAAAAATTGAGTTATTAGGAAAACTATTAGAAGGTCTGGGGAGACAATTAGTCAGTGTTTTCATAATGTTTTAAATGCAATAATGCATTTGCAAGATCTTTTGCTTAGAAAACCTGAGCCTATATCAACAAACTCTTTGGACCATTGGTGGATGTGGTTTAAGGTAGATAATCACCCTATTACTTTTATATGAAAATATAGTGCATGTGATTAAGGTTCCTCATTATTTTTTATTTCATTTGAATTGTAGAATTGCTTAGATGTTCTAGATGGGACCTATATCAAGGTTAGTGTGCCAATTAAGGATAAGCCTAGATTGCGAACTCATAAGGGCGACATTGCAACAAATATGTTAGGTGTGTGCACACCTGACATGCAATTTGTTTATGTTCTTCTTGGATGGGAAGGGTCAATACCTGATGGTCGAGTTCTTCGTGATGCAATTACTAGGAGACATCGACTAAAAGTGCCTTATGGAAAGCTTTCCTATACGACATAGGAAGGTTGTTTGAAATTTTTTATATGAGATAATGTAAATTGAATAACTTATGTAGTGTTTTTTTTATATAGCTAGCTATTACCTAGTCAATGCAGGTTATACAAATTGTGAGGGCTTCATTGCACCTTTTAGAGGTCAAAGGTTCCATTTGAATGAATGGCATCAAGGTTACCAGCCAAGAACTTCATAGGAATTTTTTAATATAAAACATGCAACTGCATGCAATGTAATTGAGAGGTGTTTTGGGTTACAAAAACTTAAGTGGGCTATTTTTAGGAGTCCATCATTTTATCCAATAGACACACAATCAAATTATTATAGCTTGTTGTTTGCTTCACAATTTTATTAGGCAGTCATGTGTGAATATTATTAAAGATAATGCAGTCATGTGTTCTTGTTTATTAAACAATGGGTTGTTGAATTGAACGCGAGTGTTGCTACTTTTAATTGCTATGTAACTGAGGTTACTACTGAGATGACTTGGCATGAGCATTTCGAACATATTGGTTAGGAAAGTATGACTAAGTTGGCCACACATGGCTTACTTGGACCATTGTCCAAGGTCTCTATACCAAGTTGCCAATTATGTCTTGGTGGCAAGGCCATAAGAAAGCCTTTTGGCAAAGCAACTAGATGTGAAGAAGCTTTACAATTAGTTCACTCCGATCTTTGTAGACCAATGAGAATTGTATCCAAACTTAGGTTTAGATACTTTATCAGATTCATTGGCGATTGTACTCGATTTACCCATGTGTTCTTACTAAAGCATAAGTGTGAAGCATTGAGATGTTTTGAAACATACTTGCACTTAGTGGAGAATCAATTGGGTAAGAACATCAAGTCATTGAGGACTGATCGTGGTGGTGAGTACATATCAAATTTAAGGCATTTTGTGACCAAAATGGCATTGTGAGGCAACTCACACTTCCTTGGACTCCACAACAAAATGGAGTAGCCGAAAGGAAGAATAGGACTCTTATGGATATGGTGCGATCCATGATGGCTAAGGACAACTTGGATAATAGCCTATTGGGGCGATGCATTGCTTAGTGCAACACATATTCTGAATATAGTGCCCTCTAAGTATGTTGATTATTTGTCGTACTAGTTATGGTTGAAGAAAACCCCTATATTAAGCTATCTTTGTCCTTGGGGATGTGTAGCTTATGCTGATGCAACTCACCAAGGCAATGGAGACTTGAGGATGCCAATGGGTCTAATTACAAGGTCACGCTCCAATAAGCTCAAGGCACAATTTCATTTTTATGCATAAGCTTTTGTTTCACAAGAACTTCAAGAAGTTTTGTTGATCCAGCTTGGGGAAGAGCTTAGGGAGATGCCTAAGTGTGTGTGTGCACATTGGAGGTATCAAACCAAGAGGGCTAACACTTAGCTAATTTTCACAAGCACAAGTCTAATCAATGGGTTTGGGCTTATTTTATTTTGACATGGGCTGATTTGAGTTAAGTGTGCATGTGCTTCATTAAAAAAGTCATGTGCATGTTTTATTTTAAGGAACCAAGCATGTAGGCCTAATTTAAAAACCCAATCCACCACTCTTAAGTTAGTCTTCTATGTTTTCTTGTTTCCTTATGCTATTTGGACTAAGATTAGGCAAGTTTAATTAGTTTTGAAGTCCAAATCCGTGTGGGATTTGTTTGTAGGTAGATTTGTTTCAAGAAAGCCTTTCTTGATGTTTTAGGCTTTCTTTAGGGTTTTTAGGTTTTCTTTGTTAGGGTTTGTATTGCACAAGGGTATTTAAGCCCTTGCTTTATGGATGAACTTCAAATCAGAAGTGAATAAAAAAATTGGAAAGTCTTTTTCAAGAGAGAATTTGGATTCTTGCTTGTTTTGCCTGAAGGATTGATTCAACTTATCAAGTAAGTTCTAACTTGTGGCGTTAATTAAATTCTTGCAATCTTTATACTCTTTATTAACAATTCCTTGCTGTTTAGGGGGTGAAGAGTCATGTTAGATTGATTGAATTTAGGTATTGGGAACAATCATTGAAACAGAGATAATCTAGACATTGACTCTAGGTTGTTGTTGTATCATCTTTGGTATTAGAGCCTAGGTTTTAAATTCAATCTTTATCGTTAATTTGTCTTTGGTTCTTAATTATTATAGTTAGTTCATCATTCAAATTCGAAAAAAAAAAGAGAAAAAGAAAAAGAAAATCAAGATTGATCAAGAATTCATGCAGATTGTGAATCTTTGTGTTTTTTAGTTGATTTGCTTGCAAGATTGGTCAAGATTGCTAATTCTTGCATCAAGATTCATCTTTGTTATTCAAGATTCTTCAAGAACGCATCTTTCATTCTGGAAATTTATAAAGACTTGCTTTCTTGCAATAAGAAGTTTCAAGATTTACATTCTTGCACTCAAAACGTGTATCTTTGATATAATTACTTGGCTCTTCATTCTTGAGTTGCTGGGGCAGATTTGAACGTTCTTGTCAATTCATGTTTAGGGTTGAGTTTAATTCCTAGTTTTGTTTTTTTTTGTTTCCATTACACTTGAATTGAGTAATCTTGTTTCATATTGCTCAATTGGCACCAAAAATCACTCACGTACGTTTTCTCCATCTAGTATATGTTTATTTTCGTCTTTCTTGTTTTCTTTACATTAAATTGCATCTAGTTTTGTGTTTTTTCTTCCTTTATTTAGGTATCCTTTTGTTTTTCCCTTTGAATTAAGTTGCTGTTGCGCTTACTTGGTTGGTAGTGATTGATCCAGATAAGTAAAACTGTGCTAGAATCTAGAGTGGTAAAAGGCAAGAGTGTGTAAGTTCATTTGAGGGTAAAAGCCATCTTCTTGAGTGAAACACGAGGGCATCCAATATGATTTAGAGAGAAACACGTGAGGGAGTGTGTGATGAGCTATTCTAACGTGTTTTTACAAGTTTTACATCATGACCAATTCAAAGGATAGTAAGGGTAGTGACAAGGATGAAAAGAATAGTGAGGTTGATCAACACACATTCTTTACTTTGGAGGCTATGCAACATCAATTCCAAAGGATTGAGAACATGTTCAGGGATGTCA
>JANIIA010034840.1:0-12185 GCA_027478495.1 Erythroxylum alaternifolium
GAGCTTGCCACCTATGTCCCATAATATGTGGCAAATGAAGAAAAGCTTGTGTTTGATTTAAAACTGGATTGCATTTGCCAATCTAAGAAAGGATGGCGGCTACCCCCACCAACACGTTCAAGGAGATGGTGCAGTCAGCCAAGAGAGCCAAGAGGTTGGTGAAAGAGTGCAGGAGATAGTAGGAGGAAAAGAACTAGCAAAGGAAGGGAGGAGGTCCCTCCAGTTAATAACCCAAGAGGAGTCGTGGTAGTTCAGTTCCGGGTAATACTGAAAGTGCTACATCATCAGCTGTCAGTTTACGGTTATCACGACCAGGAAGTCAGATAACTGCCCCTACTACTAACTCTGCTTCTTGAACTCGACCATCTCGGTCCAAACAGTGTATAAACTGCAAAAAGGTACATTCGGGCAAGTGTACGAAGCCAAGAAAGGGTTTTTAGTGTGGAGAGACAAGGAACTTGAGGAAAGATTGTCCATAGTTGGCTTAGACTTCAACTTAAGAGGGAGATAGCTCAGTGCAACCAGTGAGACACCGAGGGGAGACTGCCAAGGCAAGTGTTCAATCTTGTGGATCTATTCAGAGGACTGGTGTGGGTAGTAGTATTGTAACATCCCACTATCATAGAGTATATTCCTGAACATCCAGAGGACATTCAAGTACATATCCTATGAAAATGGTATGTTAGAGCAAACATAATCTCTTAAATGGCATCATAAAGAATACACAATACTTAAAACCTCAACTCTTCATTTCATTCATTCACAAAAGTATACATTGAAGTCATTAAAACAAATATTTACATTACCAAACATGAGAAAGTTTACAATCCTTTATACAAAAGTTCTACATATCAAAGAAACTATATAATACAATCTACAACTCCTCTGATGTCAGCTGACAGACCTTTGAGCCATATCTTAATCCAAAATGTTCCTCTAGAAAATCTTATGAACTAGGTCTCTTGTCTCGTACCTGAAAAGTCACATTGTAATTTTTGATGAGTTTTGCGAACTCGATGAGTGAACCATCATTGATGATCTCGCTCTAGTCAAATACACAAATATCACACAACCAACCAATTTCAGAACATTTTCCATCTCAGTAAGACATAATGGATGTTATACATTTCGCATACATTCTTTCAGAACTTGTATAACCCAATCAATCACATTATCATGACATATCACTTTATCATCACAATTTCAGAAAAGATTTCATATTCATATATTTCGTAATCATAAATATACAAATGCAGATGCATATGAGACTCTAGATTCGTTATTATTTTTTGTGACCGGGTGCCTTTCAAATACAGATACAAATACTGTCCCATTACGGGCTCCTCAGATATAGAAATCATGAAGCAAAGCTCTACGTGCAGAATTCTGAGCTTAAAGCTCTTTCAGACTAGCTACTCTGATCACAATGCCTTTATCTGAACATGCATTTTATGAAATGCATCAAATAACATAACATGTCATCAAAAACATTTACCTATGATGCACAGACAGAATCTCATATTCATCGAACCTCAGTTTGGCATTCAACTTTCGTTGAGTATTCAGAAATCAGTCAGAACTTAGATGTAAATAGAACACTTCCAATACATTCTCAAATATCAAACTCCTCAAACTATTAATGGCTACAATCATCATAATCAAGTCATTATCAGTTCAATAAATGGGAATTAAATAGAAAAAAAATCAATCTTAGTGAAATCATCTAGGTCGACTCACAGTTCACTCCAATTTATGTTATTGCCTGGACGGTTCGGCAATGTCTGAATGATGTCCGATTTGAGCATCTAAGATCATACAATTCACACATAATTCACATTACAAAGTTGATCAATCAAATACATATTCCTTTGTGCACATATATACATATGTCATGTTCAATGCGCTCAATTGACTTTTCCTGAGTATGTAACCTTATTCAAATTTCTCAACCATTCAACATCATATTTTGTATACTACCATTTTGCCATCAAGTTTGTACCTTTAAATTAGCTTGATTTACTCCAAATCCATCAATCATACTTTAAACTTATCCTTGAACATTTCAATGATCTAAAAGCTTCTTATACTACACACATAATTTGTACTTTACATATGAAAATTTAGTAAGCTGAATTTATACATTCACCAAAATTTTTCCAGCAACATATACTCATACATTCACCAAATTCTCATTCATAAATACTCTATGTTCTTCAATAATCATTCATCCATACCTTATATACATTATTCATGTCCTAAAGATTGCGTTTGCATTAAAAGAACTCATTTATTTCCTTTTACAAATAAGAATTTTTTCCAGATTTGAACTCAACCACATCAAAACAGTCCTTTCTTTAAGTTATGACTTCAATTAACTAGATAAACTTATCAAGATATCTTCTGGCCAAACTGTTTCACAGAAGAATTAATAAGACATCAATAATCATTTTTCATGTTTTATAATTTGACTAATTCGAGCTCTAAAGTCCTCAAAAATTAAGAAATAATTTAAGGTTCCTGCATAGGGGTCTGTCATAGGCAGTATTAGGAAAACAAGCATAACTCAATCTCTAGTCACTATTTAATCAAGCCACTTTCATAAGGGTCAAGCTAAGACCTAAAAACTTTCATTCTTTGAGTTTCTTCCAACTCATTCCCTAAAGATATGTAAAATAGGTCAAACCAGGAAGATGAATTGAAACTAGAATTTCGACCTACAACTCAAATTTTCCAGATTTTTTTTACACTTTATACCAAAATTAAAACATCCTCTTTATAGTTCATCAATTATACTTCTATTAGGCCTGAATCATACTCCAATTCCTCATCAATAACCTCTCTAATTCCAGTTCAAAATTATTCAATTAACAGCTCACAAATCCTAGTCTTTCATGAATTAAAAATCAAACCAAAAATCTATCTTACATTATCATGCATATAGGTCTAATTCTTTCTCAAATCATGAACACTCTTTTAACAACTTTCTTTAGCATAAATTCACCTTCTTTATACATTAAATTTGAGTCCAGTTCATCCACATAATGCCCTATACGTTACGATTTCCACATACAAAAAAAAAGAAAAACTTCTAAGTTCATCTAACATTTTCCAGCACATATCTTCAACAATATCACATGCATTTCATTCAAATTCAAGCACCATTCTTATGTCTGACATGCGATAAAACTCATATTGTTACTTACATATTAGGCTTGCAATTCAACATAAAATTCCATATTAACCAATCCTCCCAAGCAACCAAAAATCAACGCAATTCCAAGGTAAAAGTGAGTTGTTTTTTTCTGGACAGCAAGGTGAAGACAACTTTGAACAGATTTCTTGGCTATTTGGTGTAGGATCTACGTATGGTTTATGGTGTAGAAACTTAGCCAAGGTTCAAAAAAAATTACGGAGAAAAGAAGGAGCTATTTCAGTGAAGAGAACAAAGAAAGAAGCAACAAAACTTAGCTGTAGAAACTTGCTACATCACATGCTAGATGTCACCTTCTAACGTCAACATTTGTCTTAAGGCATGTATTACATTTGCCTAATCAAGATGCTACCACTAAGCCTCACATTTAGTAGCCATTTGTCTCGTACTAATCAGTCCATATGTGATTCCAAGATTGGTCCACTTGTCACATACTAATTGATCTAATTGTCACACATTTAACTATGCCAAATATCACTCAATTTTAAGCTTAATCACTTTTTTTTTCATGTATCAATTTATCCTACCTCTTGACATTTTTCTTAATCCAAGTGTACATTTAATTCATTAATTTCCCAATCCATAACATTTAATTCCAATTTACTAATTGAAATCCAAACATACCCAAATTCAAGACATACTAAATCACAATTCACATCATGTTTACTTAACATTTTTCATACCCCGGGATATGTCAAATGAGTGCATATGCTTACTTGTAATGTGTACAAATATCAATTCGTGTATGAATGTCAATGTTATGCATGTATATGCAATACTTAATCTAGGGTTGAACCCTAAGCATATACTGGAAAATAGGATATTACAGTTCTTCCCCTTAAGAAATTTCGTTGTCGAAATTCTTACCTGAATGATCAAATAGATAGGGGTAGTGTCTTTTCATGTTCTCTTCCGTTTCCTATATGGCTTCTTCACTTGAATGGTTTCTCCAAAGTACTTTCACCAATGGGATCACTCGATTTCTCAATTATTTATTCTGATAGCCAATTATCTTAACTGACTCTTTAACATATGTTAGATTACTAGAAACTTCAATCTCTTGAGTCGGTATCACATTAGTTGGATCCGACTGATATCTCCTAAGCATACTCACATAAAACACATTATATATCTATGCCATTTCAGAAGGTAAGACTAACTTATAAGCCAATGGCCCAATTCTTTCAATTATCTCATATGGACCAATGTACCTCGGGTTTAACTTACCCTTCTTACTGAACCTCAACATACCTCGCCAAGGTGATACTCTCAGAAATACTCTATCTCCTACCTAATACTTCATATCTCTTCTGTACTGATCCACATAACTCTTCTGTCTGTCTTGTGTTGCTTTTATTCTACTTCGGATTAGTTTCACTTTAGCAATGGTATCTTGAATCAATTTTGAGCCTTTGACAATCCTTAGACCCTCTTCATCCTAATAGAAAGGTGAATGATACTTCCCGTACAACGCCTTATAGAAAGCCATACCGATACTATTGTGATACTGATTGTTATAAAAAAATTCAATCAGAATTATATACAGATCCTATGCTCCTTGAAACTCCAAAACACAAGCTCTGAGCATATTCTCAGCAGTCTTAATCATCCTCTCACTTTGACCATCTATCTGAGGATGAAATATAGTACTGAAATTTAGTTTGTACCCAAAGCTATCTGTAAGCTACCCCAAAATCTCGAGATAAATCTAGGATCCCTGTCTGATATAATAGACACTATAACCCCATGTAATCTCACTCCTTCATTCATATATCTCTGAGCTAACTGAGCTAGTGAGTTATTCTCTCTCACTGGCAAGAAATGAGCCGACTTGGTCAATCTATCAACAATGACCCAAATGGCATCATGTTGCCTCAGAGTCTTCAGTAAACCCATAATAAAATCCATCGTGATTCTCTCTCATTTCCACTCTGGAATAGGCAAGGACTGTAATTTACTAACCGAAGCCTGATTCTCAGCTTTTATCTGTTGGCAAGTCAAACACTTAGCCACATATTCAGCCACTTGCTTTTTCATCCTTGGCCACCAAAAATGTTGCTTCAGCATATTATACATCTTAGTAGTATCAGGATGCATAGCATAAGCTGCTACACGTGCTTCCTTCTGAATCTCTTTCCTCAAATCCTCAACATCGGGTACACATAACCTCTGTTTCAACCACAATGTCTCATCTCTCATTTTAAATTCAAAATCTGGATTCACTTTCAACTTCTCAATTAACTTCACTAACTCAGGATCTTTACACTAGGCTTTCCTAATTCTCTCATGTAATACTGGTCTCAGCTTCAGTGTAGCTATCAATGCCTCATCTTGCCCCAATTTCAACTCAACATTCAATGCTCTTAATTAAACTAGGTTAGGCAACCTCGATAATTGTACTTGAGCCATACTGCTATTGGACTTCTTACTTAATGAATCAGTTATCACATTAGCTTTACTAGGATGATACTCAATTGTACAATCATAATCCTTTAACAATTCTATCAATTGCCTCTGTCTCATGTTTAACTCTTTCTGACTTAACAGATATTTCAAACTTTTATGATCAGTGAATACCTGAAATGTTTCTCCATATAGATAGTGTCTCTAAATCTTTAGAGCAAATACGACTGCAGTCAGCTCTAAATCATAAATCAGATAATTAAACTTATGATACCTCAACTGTCTCGATGCATATGCTATTACCCTGCCATACTGCATCAGTAAACATCCTAACCCCTGAAATGAAGCATCACTGTACACCACGTATCTTCCAAATCCAGATGGAATAACTAACACTGGTGTTGTAGTTAACTAATACTTTAGCTCCTCAAAACTCCTCTGATAATCATCATTCCATCTGAAAGGCACATTCTTCCTCAGAAGTTTTGTCAAAGGGGCTGAGATTAGTAAAAACCCCTCGACAAACCTTCTGTAATAACCAGCTAATCTAAGGAAATTCCAAATCTCAGTCACATTTCTCGGAGCTTCCCACTTCATCATTGCTTCTATTTTGTTTGGGTCTACCTGTATGCCTTGTCCAAACATAATATGACCCAAGAGTACTACTTGATCAAACCAAAATTCACATTTACTGAACTTGGCATACAACTGTTTCTCCCTCATTATCTGTAGAACCAATCTTAGATGTTTTGCATTTTCCTCTCTACACTTTAAATACACTAAAATGTCATGAATAAACACAATCACAAAGCGATCTAAATAAAGTTGAAATACCTTATTCATCAAGGCCATAAAAGCTGCTGGGGCATTAGTAAATCCAAATGGTATCACCAAAAACTCGAAGTTCCCATATCTTGTTCTAAATGCATTCTTTGGTACATCAAACTCAGCTATTTTCAACTGATAATATCTCGATCTCAAGTATAACTTTTTGAACACCTGAGCTCCTTATAACTGATCAAGCAAATTATCAATGCTCGATAATGGGTACTTATTCTTAACTGTTTCCCGATTCAACTGCTGATAATCAATGCACAACTTTAGAGTTCCATCTTTCTTCTTTACAAACAATACTGGAGCTCCACAAGGTGACACACTAGGTCTAATAAAACCCTTATCTAATAACTCCTATAATTGGATCTTCAGTTCCATAGGTTCCATCCTATATAGAGGAATTGATATAGGAACGGTACCTGGAACAAGATCAATGGTAAACTCCGTCTCGCTTTTTGGGGGTAAACCCGATAATTCAGTAGGAAACATATCCAGGAAATCCTTAACAACGGGAATATCCTAAATGGTTAGTTTATTCCAGGTATAAACTACGTGGGCCATATAAACCTCATATCCACCTCAAACAATTTCAAAGCACTCATGACTTAAATTAGTCGGCTGGCACTGCCTGACTAACTCCTCAAAACACCACCCTCAGATGATTAGGGGATTTAAGAACTACCTCCTTAGTATAACAATTTATCACCGCCCTATGAGCAGTGAGCCAATCTATGCCTAAGATAAGGTGTATCTCTCTCAACTGTAATACAATCAAATCAGCTTCTAACTTTACCTGATCAATCCGAACTTACATACCTCACCAATCACTGTCGTGCTATCCATTAGAGTACTCACCCCTAATCCACATTTCAATATCTCTCTCTCACAATTCAGTCTAGATGCCAGATGCAGTGTGATGAATGAATGTGTAGATCTTAGATCTATCAATGCAAATGCTTCAAAATTAAAAACATTCAACATGCCTGCTACCACATCTGGGGAGTTCTGCATCTCCTATCTGGTAATGGTATAAATCTTGGCCTAAGATTGCACCTGATTACTCCACACCTCAGTCCTAACACTAGGCCCTACTGGCTGAGTTCTACCTCTACCTCTACCTCTACCTCTTTGTACAAATCTGAAAACTCTACTTTACTGTACAATTGTCTCTGTCACTGGTCCTCCTTTCATTTTGGACTGTGGTTCCAAATTCTCAGAACAATCTCTGATCAGATGCTCTATAGAGCCACAATGGAAATAAGCTCCTGATAACCTCCAATAGTCGCCACCATGTTTTTTACCACAATGTTCACAATCAGGCATTTGTTGTGACTACCCTCTGGACACTGATCCTCTACCTCTACCATTATGAACAAATCCACATCTTAGTCTAAACCTTGATTGTCTCGATCTAGTCTAGAATAGAGATGATCTGTTTTGGTGTTTACTGAAGCTTCTGCCAGAATCAGCTTTGGATTCAACCTACCTTTTCCCTCTAGACTCCTGCTTGTACTCTCCCTTACCATCTTTTAACAACTGCTCAATTCTGATTGAGGTTGCTCGTAGTTCTATAAAAATACCCAAATTAGAAATGGCTAGCCTTGTTCTAATTTTCATGTTCAACCCGTCCTCAAACCCTTTACATTTGTCTTCCTCAGTTAGGATCAATGCAGTTGCATACCCCATTAACTCATTGCATCTTATCTTATACTCTGCAACTTTAATCCTACCTTGCTTCAAATCCAGAATTTCTTTTATCTTTCTGTCTAGATAAATCTTAGGCATATAATTCTCTCTAAACACCTTCAGAAAATCTTTCCAGGTCAAACTACAAGGTCTAGTGGTACTGCTTAGAATAGTCTTCCACCATTGGTATACTGGACCTTATAAAAGTGAGACTACATAATCAAATCTCTCGTCTGACTCATAGTCCATCTGATCAAACACTCTTTCAGTTCTCTCTAACCGCTTTTTTGCCTCAGTAGGGGTCTGTACTTCCGTAGAAGTCCACAGCCCCCTGCTTCTCAGCTTATCATATCTTCTTTCACGCCTCTCCGGAATTCTCAGAGGCATTTGTGCAAACTCAGGTATAGGAGACTCCCTATTGGCTCTTACAGACTCTATGTCAGTTGACTCTCTAACTTAATCTCCTATAGCAGATGATCTATAACCAATGTTTAAAAACCGGACCGAACATCAAACCGGTCAAAGGAAAGGTTTAAGATTTAGAGGTTCAATCGATAGTGAACTACTATAAAATCAGTATATAATAAATAAGAAGTAAAAATTATAAAAATAAATAAAAATAAAACATTTTATTGAAATAAAAAATACACCAATGCCTATTATTATATAATGAACTAATAATAAATGAATATGAATTTAACATAAAACTTAAAATAACAATAAAAATCAAATTTGCATTTCTAAAGGAGGTTGCATCTCATCATCGTCAAAAGCTCCAAATTCTCTAACCCTATTTAAAGATTCATAAATTACGCTTCCGTCCAAAGTATTTGCATAAACTTCTTCTAATGCATTAGAATAAATTACAAATTAGTAATGTATGAAATTATTCTCACTTGTAAACTTATAATACAGTATAATTTTAACTTAAATATGATCAAAATAAGATATGAACTGACCATCAGTAGATTTTCTTAATTCATTCATTGTGACAAATGCATTTTCTTCATAAAATGTGTTTTTAAGTTCATTATAATCAAGATCAGGCGATAGTTTTTCTTATTCGATCCAAAAATCATTATGTTCAGTACAATTAATATCAACTAGATCATATGTTCTCTTCTTATTAGTTATTTTTAGTTTCCATCATTTGATTTTATCGATTTGTAATACTAAGATTGAAACATTAATAAATTAAAAGGTTCAGTTTTCATTCAATCTGTCCATTTAATTGATGAAAGAAAGGAATCTCTAATTCCTACTGATCTACCTCCAATGAACAATGGTGGAGGTTGCGTGTTACTATTTCTCATCCTTTTGTGATTATCATCCCTAAGATCTTTTCTGGGTTATCTCAAACTTTCTATTTTAGTATGACCACAAACAACTTTAGGATAAGAAACTATAGAAAAATGCCAAATTTGGTTACAAATACGTTACTCAATACCAAAATTACAGAAGAGAAGCAGAGCTTGTATTTATGTAGGAATGAGTTTATAACTATAAGACAGATAGATGCGGTTCTGGTTTTAACGCTTTTTACTCTGATAAAGGCGGTTCATATCCTCCAAATCACATGTCCAGTCCTCCAATGTTGTAGCTAAGTTCAAAATGTCAGTCACAATAACCCCTTCACCACTATTTACTTTTTATTCCAAAAACTCCTAAATGAAAACAAATTTAAAAGCAAACTAAGGAGACTCAACAAGGACATTCTAAATACAAAGCGTTGTCAATCGATTCAAAAACACTTCCAAAGTCCTAAATCTTTCATCTTTGTTGATCATACAGAACAAGCATGAACCTGTAAATTCTCCTTAACCGTAATCAAAGAGGTTACTCAAAGATTGTTACAAAACTGTAAAAGCATATTTATGGAATATAAATCCGCATTGATACAGAACAACCCCAAAGTAACAAAACAAATTAAGATAAGCTATGTGATTAGAAACGAATCTGAAAAAGGAATGTACATGTACATCAGAGATCCTCTAGTTAACCTACAAGTTGCAGAGCATGATATCCAAAAGCCTAGACCACATAACCCTTACTCGTGGATAGAGTCTAGTTGTGTAAGCTCTTGACTTTCTGTAAAGATCCTTTATGATTTTTATAAAAAGATTCAACCTTATTTCTCCATTATTGTCAATAAACTTTATAGCTTCATCTTCGTGCTTCATCATATGCGTGTGTGAGAGAGAGATGGGTGAATGCTGTAATTCGTTGGAATAAGCAGGCAAAAAGGGTTAGAAATGAGATCTCAGAAAAGAGAAAATGGTTGAGCCGAGGAGAGAGTTTGATTTGTGAAATCTGAACTTTGATTTGAGAATATAAGAGCTTAATTTCTTCATTTATAGAGGCAGTGAGAGATGGGAAAGAGAAGATCAGAAGATGGTGAAGAGAAGGCGGTGGAGAGGAGAGGAGAAGCCTTAAAGGATTCGATGAAATGAATAAGAAAGTAGTCTTTAGGTATATCTGTAGTTTTGTACAGTGATAGACTGGTTTAATGAAAAACTGGCCAGTTCACTAGTAAACTGGCCAGTTTTAGTATATAGAGGTTATTAAGTGAAACCGAACTAGACCATTGGCTGGTTCAAACTTTTTTTGGTCAGATCGGTTAGTTCGATCCAGTTTTTAAACCTTGCCTATAACAAAAATAGTTGCGATTACTATATGATTTTCTCACTCTATACTATGTATAAATGTCCTTATATGTCCCTATATATGCCAAAATATGCTTTGATACCAAAATTGTAAAGTCCCATTATCATAGAGTATATACCTGAACATCTAGAGGACATTCAAGTACATATCCTGTGACAATGTTATGTTAGAGAAAACATAATCTCTTAAATGGCATCATAAAGAATACACAATACTTAAAACCTCAACTCGTCATTTAATTCATTCACAAAAGTATACATTGTAGTTATTAAAACAAATATTTACATTACCAAACATGAGAAAGTTTACAATCCTTCATACAAAAGTTCTACATGTCAAAGAAACTATATAATACAATTTACAACTCCTTTGATGTCAGCTGACAAACCTTTAAGCCATATCTTAATCCAAAATGTTCCTCTAGAAAATCATAAGAACTAGGTCTCCTGTCTCGTACCTGAAAAGCCACATTAGAATTTTGATGAGTTTTTCAAACTCAATAAGTGAACCATCATTGATGATCTCACTCTAGTCAAATACACAAATATCACACAACCTACCAATTTCACAAAATTTTCCATCTTAATAATACATAATGAATGTCACACATTTCACATACATTCTTTCAAAACATGTATAACCCAATCAATCACATTATCATGGCATATCACTTTATCATCACAATTTCAGAAAAGGTTTCATCATCATATATTTCATAATCATAAATATACAAATGCAAATGCATATGAGACTCCAGATTTGTTATTATTTTTTGTAACCAAGAGCCTTTCAGACAAATGCATATGAGACTCCAGATTCATTATTATTTGTTGTGACCGAGAGCCTTTCAGATACAGATACAAATACTGTCCCATTACGGGTTTAGTCAGATATAGAAATCATGGAGCAAAGCTCTGCATGCAAAATTCTAAGCTTAAAGCTCTTTCAGACTGGCTACTCTGATCACAACGCCTTTATTTGAACATGCATTTTATGAAATGCATCAAATAATAGAACATGCCATCAAAACCATTTATTTATGATGCATAAACAAAATCTCATATTCATTGAACCTTAGTCCGGTATTCAACTTTTGTTGAGTATTCAGAAATTAGTTAGAACTCCGATGCAAACAGAACACTTCCAATACATTCCCAAATATCAAACTCCTCAAACTATTAATGTCCAAAATGTAACACCCCACTCCTGCTGAACCCGAACCCGATATCGATGGTGATATCCGAGTCCGTGCCCCGCGAGGGTGGCGTGCCACATCACTAAATAGTCAAAGTCGGTATAAAATTTTTTTTAAAACCATAAACATAAATTACAAAACATCAATAACCAAAATATGTCACTTTAATTAATAACCATTTGATACAAACAA
>JANIIA010034949.1:0-12180 GCA_027478495.1 Erythroxylum alaternifolium
AGCGTCGGAGAGGCCTATCGGGAAACAACCCCCGACGTGCCTTCTTTGTTTTGCAGGAATCCTCAAGCCAGAATTCATGTATTCAATAGTTGTCTCCATGGATCCAAACGGCAATGTACAGCCTCGTCAGAATCCGGCTGAACCACAGAGTATAACTTAAAATGTCGTAAATGGTAATTTACTTCCTTGTATCAAATGTATCCTTCCTTTCTTAGAACCTGCAGCAGGCGAAGAAGCCTAACGGTGTTAGAAGTCAAACCCGATAGAAGCTTATAGGTTTTTCATAATTGAGTATAGCTATTCTCCTTTACTTTTGCTACCCTGTCAACGTTCATTTATTATGGTTGTGATGTAGCTGTAACTTCATTTATTATGGTAGTGTTTTAGTTGGCCTTAGGGTGTTAAACCAACTTTGATGGTTATAGAAGGGGTTGTAAGGGTAGTGTTTTAGAAGTGAAAAAAACAGTGAAAAAAGAGAAAAGCAGAGTGAAAATAGAATAAGAGAGAGTGAGAGGTAGAGATAGAATTTAAAGTTTGCAACATCTTTTTTTTTAATTAATATACATTGCTACTAGCTTGTCTATTTTTATTTTTTCCTAACAAGTGGTATCAAAGCTAAGTTTGTGATTATGTTTCAAAGACGTGAAAATGACTAATATGATTCAGCCTCAAATTTTAAAATTAACTAAGACAAAATATGAAAACTAGAGCATCCAAATGAAGGTACTGCTCAAAACATAAGATTTATGGGAGATTATTGACGAGGCCTACACTGAGCCTAAAGATACGACTGTCGAAGCATATTTATCAAATATACAAAGGAAATCACTTAAAGAAGGCCTTTTTTTCATCTTTCAAAGAGTTGACAAATCAGCATTTGAAAAAATATCTTATGTAAAAACATCAAAGACGTATGGGAAACTCTACAGAAATCTCTTCAAGGAGTCAAAAAAGCTAAAAAGGTACTACTCCAATCTCTTAGAGTTGAATTTGAAACATTAAAAATGCAGAGTTACTCGTTTGAAAATGATGAGGAACGAGATCAAAAGAAATAGACAAGCTCTTGACGATGTGAGGGTGATGGAAAAACTCTTACGCTCAATGACAATAAAGTTTGATTATATCGTCCCTGCCATTAAAGAATCAAAGGGTTTGTCACAAATACCTATTGATGAGCTTATGGACTCTCTTCAAGCTTATGAGCTGAGAATTATCCAAAATGAAAATACTAATGATTTAGAACAAGCTTTGCAAAGCAAGTTATCTATTGGTGCCAATCAAAATAGCTACCAATAAAGCAAAAGAAATCAAGATAGCTACAAAGGTGCCTACAGAAGTGGACGTGGTGGACAAGGATGTGGTAGATGAGGATGTTGTAGGAAATCTTTTGAAAGAAGCCAAACAAATGAAAGTTATTAAACATACGGTCGTGGTAGAGGATTTCAAAATCAAGGAAGAGGAAGTTTTCAACAGCGAGGTAATAAATCACAATTGCAATGTTATAAGTGTAACAAGTATGATCATTTTAGTTACAAGTGCAGATCAACTCTGAAAAGGGAGGAAACAAATTATTTTGTAGCAACATAAGATAAAGAAGATGAGTCAACTATTTTCTTAACATACAAAGGAAATGAAGAATGCAAAAAAAATGTTTGGTATCTTGATACCAATGCTAGCGACCACATGTGTGGACGAAAGGAGCTGTTTACAAATTTGGATGAGACAATCCAAGAAGTTACTTTCAATGACTCATCAAAAATTTCAATGAAAGGTAAAGGTAAGATTATGATTACCTTAAAATGGAGAGAAGAGGTATATATATTTAAAAACTATAGGGCGTAGTTTCGTAAACTATCCAATTTTACGCGGTCGTCTCTGGCACAAATAAAAAAATCAAAAGTGAAATAATAAATGACATCAAAAATTTGGTAACACAGTTCAGTACTCCTTGTCTACGTCTGTGGGGCCCTCACCCAGATTAATTCGTTCATCGAAGTACAATAAAATTACTCAAGGCTTTACTGAGCTGACACTACTTAACCCTTGACACTATCTCTCACCCTCGCTTCCCGTGAAAGATTTTCACTCTCAATAACATGACTGACTTATGTTAACCTCAACAGAGGATTTTTCTCTACTAATCTTAATGAAAGAAAATTAATAAAAATAACTCAAGTGATAATTAACTAAGAAAAGAATAACAATACACTTGAGATAAAAGAAAAGAACAACTTCCCAAAAAGTTCAGCTTTACTAAAATAAATCTGAAAGTCGTCGCAATAACAATGGGCTTATTCATGAAGAACTCATAATGAAGCCACGAAAACTTTTGCAGAAAACATAGTTGCAAAAATAATCAATCAACGACAACACATCAAAGAAAACGCAGCACAAAACCATTCAATCCAGGTGACATAGTCCACATAAATTTTAGTACAAAGATAACCAGCTGATCCATGCAATTCCCAAAAGAAAATTATAGCATAGGTTACATCATATGCCCACCTTCAGCTATTCACCGAATTCTAATCAACACATAGTCACACCCAAAACTTCCAGCCAATCAACCCAAACTTCACCAAGTAAAATAACTTTTAGTGCAAGAGTTGGGTCACGCGAATATAAACACACCTTTAGTTGTATTTCAAAAATCAAAATCACGCATACTGCACTTCTCCAAAGCTTTCACGCACACACCCTCACTTATTCAGTCGTAGGTCATATCTCTTCTTTTTTACAAAAAAACCCACCATCGTATGTTTTAGAGAAAGATTAACTTCATTCACCAAGAAACTTATGATAATACCTTCCAGCCACTACGTTGACGCAAAACAACTTAATTGATAACCAAGACTTCCAACTATACCCCTCAGCTACTTCATACACGTAAGACAATTTAAATCAAAATGGAATTTGGAATTTCTAGTAATATTCTTCATCAAATTCACATTTATTCAGGATAAAATTCTATTCTATTTAGAATATTATCCAACTAGTGTTTAAATCCAAGATGATAAAAATATGACAATTTAAAAATATACCAAAATAAAATAAAGAGATATATCCAACATATATCTAACAATCTTCCCCCTTTTGGCATATTTGTCACAAATACAAAGCTCCCCTTAAATCATATAAATGAGCATATAAAAATAAAATTCACAAACCAAAAACTTCCCCTTAATCTAACATTAAGTTCCAAATAACATTAATAGAAACAATAATCCAATCATCCAAATTTCTTCCCCTTAGGACAAAAGATGCCAAAAAGTAAGACTAATAGTCATGGAGATACCTTAAAATCTCCCCCTGAATTGAACAGTTACCAAAAACAATTTGATGTCTCCCCTTGGGATAAAGTAGTGTTAAAAGCAGAATCATAAGAATCAACAATAGGTGCAGTGGAAGAATCACAAGCACACTAAGATGACAATTTACCACTATTTAAAACACCAAAGATATGCCCGAAAGAGAGAGAAATAGCCGAGAGAGAGATCCGTGCTGATAAGAGAGCTGAAGAGCCTTCGGTGGAGTCAAATAGAAGTCACAATGCAAACTACTAAAAAGATGGGATGACAATGGCAACATAAGAATTAACGAAGAACTAAAGAAGACAATTTTTTAATGTTTCGTTTTCTTTTTTTTGTTTTTTAGGTTTTTAATAAATAACATCAAACCATACTTCAAAAATGTAAAGCACACAGTCCCTATGCCCCTCGAAGAAATTCAAACCTGGGCTTATTCCTCATCATATTATCTCAGTCATCAACTGTCTGATTGATTTCTTTATTTGAAGTAACTGACTTATCCTTATTCTAAATAGTTTCTTCAAAAGCAGTAATTAACTGTGAATCTGAACACTTTCTTGTTTTTCCTTCACTACGTCTTTATGCTTGTCCTTGACCCTTTTTAACCCAAGTGGATTTCGATATTGAAGACTGATTCTGAAATTTATATGAAGGATATAAGGTCCTTCAAATTTGGCTTCTTTGAAACAACATCTACAGTAACTTGTAGCATTTTGGCCTTATATGCCTGATAACTTCGTAAAAATGACATGTGGGAACAAATCTTCTTGAACAGAGGTGGGTATATCAATTTTCTTATCATTCACCTTGGAGCACTCACCCTTATAGCCAATGCCTTGAAGATCTCCTTTAACCTTACCAATTTTCATTAACTTTTCTAGGTTTTCTATGCCTCTATTCAACATTTCAATCCCTTTTCGGTACTTACTGATCTCATTCTAGCTTCACCAAGCTCATCTAATGCCAACTTCAAATTCTTTTCTAACCCTTGGATAATGTTCTTCATAGAGAGATTTTCTTCTTTTAATCTTTCATTCTTTCTACACATATTCACCCATTATTTATACATAGCTTTGTAAACCTCGTAAAAATTCTCATTTCTATCATCTAGGCCACGTTCATCACTGTCATAATCTGATATTGGGTCTTGAGCTAGGTTGTTTGCATTTTTCTGAAAATTTTTCATTTTTCCCTCTTTTACGTCTTCAATCACTTCCTTCTCAAGTAATCAACGCAGCACCATTAGCGATTTCTTCTTCACTACCATACTCACTTCTGGATTCATTCTCACTCTAAGTGCTTCTATAGGATTTCCCTTTTCTCTTCTTCAAAGTATTAGCACATTCAGCTTGAACACGCCTGAAGCCCTAACACTCATAACATTAGATTCTCTTCACCTTCCTTTCACCCTTTTGAGCTTTGGCTTGTTGCTTTAAGTTGATACTCGATGAACTCCCAACATGTTTGAATTCGGGTCTGTACTTTTTCATTCTTTTCAACTATTTACTGAACTCTCGTATTAATAGCTCTATATCTTCATTCTCATCAGATTCATCTTTTGTATCATTCACACCTTTTCCAATTTCAACCTATAGTGTCAATCCTTTTCCTTCTTTCTTGCTTATCCCTTAAAAGATTCATTTCTAAATTTGTAAGAATTCCAATTACCTTCTCCAATAACAGATCATTAATGTCGTGGGCCTCTTTTATTGCTACAATTTTCGGACTAAATCTAGGAGGCAGTGATTTCAACGTCTTCTTAACTAGTTTCAAAATGGAATATTTCTTTCTGATTTGATGTGTTTGATTTGCTATATCTCGCAATCTTTCATGAAAGTTCCCAATAGTCTCATTTTTTTTCATCTTCAGTTCTTCAAACCTCACAGCTAACATCTGTAATTTTGACGCTATTACAGATTTGGATCCTTTATGAATAGTCTGTAAAGCATCTCACGCTTCTTTAGCCGACTCATAAGTTGATATCATTGAAAAGCGTCCTTCATCAATAGCACTAAAAATTGCATGAATTGCTTGTGAGTGTCCAAGTGCCCTCTCTTCTTCAGCTCTTGTCCATTTAGATGAAAATTTTAAAACTATCTCTCCCTTATCGTGAGTAATCATCGGATGTGTCCAGCCATATAACACTAAGTTCCATGCTCTTATTCCCTATGCCTGAATAAAGACCTTCATCGATGATTTTTATGCAGTATAATTGGAACCGTCCAACAACGGTGGCCTGATAATTAATGCTCCTTCTCTTATATCCATGTTCCTGAAACTAGGATCTGCACCAACTTGCTACCAAGTTCTGAAATGGTGACCCGCTTTGATACCAATTGAAAAACTGTAGGGGGTGTAGTTTCACAAACTGTCCAATTTTATGTGGTCATCTCTGGCATAAATAAAAAAAAGAATCAAAAGTGAAATAATAAATGATACCAAAAATTTGGTAACGCAGTTTGACACTCCTTACTTATATCTATAGGGCCCTCACCCAGATTAATTCTTTCACCGAAGTACAATAGAATTACTCAAGGCTTTACTGAGCCGATACCACTCAACCCTTGACACTATCTCTCAACCTCACTTACCGTGAAAGATTTTTACGCCAAGTAACACGACCAACTCATGTTAACCTCAATAGAGGATTTTTCTCTACCATTCTTAATGAAAGATAATTAATAAAAATAACTCAAGTGATAATTAACTAAGAAAAGAATACAATACACTTAAGATAAAGAAAAGAACACTTCCCGAAAAGATTAGCTTCACTGAAATAAATCTGAAAGTTGTCGTAACAACAATGGGCTTATTCACGCAAAACTCATAATTAAGTCATGAAAACTTCTGTAGAAAACACAGCTACAAAAGTACCCAATCAACTACCGCACATAAAAAAAAACGCAGCACAAAACCATTCAGCCCAAGTGACGTGATCCACATAATTCTAGTACAATGAAAACTAGGTGATCCACGCAATTCCCAAAAAATATTACAGCATAGGTTACATCATATGCCCACCTTCAGCTGTTCACCGAATTTTAATCAACATATAATCATGCCCAAAACTTCCAGCCAATCAACCGAAACTTCACCAAGTAAAATAACTTTTTGTGCAAGAGTTAGGTCACGTGAATGTAAACACACCTTCAGTTGTATTTCGAAAATCAAAATCACGCATATTGCACTTCACCAAAGCACTCACGTACATACCCCCACTTATTTAGCTGTAGGTAATATCTCTTTTTTTTCACAAAAAACCACCGTCGTATGTTTTAGAGAAAGATTAACTTCATTCACCTAGAAACTTATGATAATACCCTTCAGCCACTACTTTGACGCAAAACAACATAATTCATAACCAAGACTTCCAACCATACCCCTTAACTACTTCATACACGTAAGACAATTTAATTCAAAATGAAATTTGGAATTTCTAGCAATATTCTTCATCAAATTCATACCCATTCAGGATAGAATTCTATTATACCTATAATATTATCCAACTAGTGTTTAAATCCAAGATGATAAAAAATATGCCAATTTAAAAATATGCCAAAATAAGATAAAGAGATATATTCAACATATATCTAACATATATTATGTTTATTATGTACTGCGTTAAGAAGCAATATTATCAGCCTTAGTAAGCTCTTAGAAAAAAGGTATGACACACATTTAAATTATTGCTCTTTTGTCATCAACAAAGGTGGAGAATTAATTGCTAAAGTTGAAATGACGAAGAATCATCTTTTTACACTTAATATTCAGTCAAAAGTACTGAAGTGCATGAAATCTATCATTAAAGATGAATAATGGCTATGGCATTTAAGGTTTGATCATCTTGGTTATACTTGCTTACAATTGCTATCAAAAGCAAAGATGGTAAAAGGACTTCCAAAAATTAATCAACAGGATCAACTATGTGAAGCATGCATTAAAGGGAAATAACATAGGCAAAGTTTTGAAGTTGGAAAATCATGGAGAGCTAGAAGACCGTTAGAGATTGTACACAAAGATATAGCTAGACCATTTGATATACCATCACTTAGTGGAAACAAGTATTATATTACCTTTATTGATGATTTCAGCAAAAAATGTTGGGTGTATATTCTTAAAGAAAAATCAGATGCCTTTAATAAATTTAAGGAGTTCAAAGCAATGGCAGAAAAACAAAGTGGGAAATATTTAAAGATACTTAGATCTGATAGAGGAGGTAAGTACATGTCAAAGTTGTTTGAAACTTTTTGCAAAGATTATGGAATTGTTCATCAGTTGACAGTTTCATATACACCACAACAAAATGGCATCGCAGAAAGAAAGAATCGCACGATTCTTAACATGGTGAGAAGCGCACGGTGAAAGGAAAGCATTTACCAAGAACTTTCTAGGCTGAAGACGTTATATGTGTTGTTTATTTTCTAAATCGGTGTCCAACAAAAAATGTAAAATTTAAAACACCAAATAAAGCATAGAGTGGTAGCAAGCCAGTAGTTGGACATTTCAGGATTTTTAGGTGCATTACCTATATTCATGATAAAAAAGAATGAAGTTAAATGACCAAGGCAAAAAGTGCATATTTATTGGTTATGAAAAGAGGAGTGAGGCTTATAGATTGTACAACCTTTTGACCAATAAGTTGATCATCTCTCGAGATGTTGAATTCGATGAAGCAGATTATTGGAAATGGAATAGAGAAGATAAGAAATTCCAAGGATTATTTTTTGATGATGATAAAGATGATGACTCCAACACACAAGATGAACAAACTCCTCCACAGAATTTTACAACTCCTGCATCAACACCATTAACTTCATCACATAACAGCAATAGCAGTAGCAATTCAAGGGGGGTGCACTTATAAAAATGTGGAGTTTAAATGATATCTATGATGCCACAGAACAGGTGCAGACAACATTTGATTACTCATTGTTTTGTTTAATGGCAGAGTGTGATCCATTAACATATGAAGAGGCTATTAAAGATGAGAAGTGGGAAAAAGCCATGAATGAAGAAATTGCTACGATCAATAGAAACGACACATGAGAACTAACTAATATTTCAAAATTACACAAGTTATAAGAAAAAGACTAATCATGAATGTAAGGTTGAAAAATACAAGGCAAGGTTAGTTACTAAAGGCTATAAGCATAGAAAGGGAATCGATTATGAAGAAATGCTTGCTCCCATTGCAAAAATTGATACTATTGGACTTCTTATAACACTGGCAGCATAAAATTGAAGGAAGATTTATCAGATGGGCGTGAAATCAGCTTTCTTGAATAGATACCTAGAAGAATAAGTCTATATCGAGCAACCACCGGGATATATTAAGAAAGGATAGGAAGAAAAAGTCTATCGTCTAAAGAAATCATTGTATGGATTAAAGCAAGCTCCACGGACTTGAAAAATGAGAATAGATGAGTATTTAAAAAGAAATGGTTTTGTAAAAAGCCCACATGAGTATGCCTTATACACAAAGAAAAATCAAGATGGAGATATCATGATTGTGTGTTTATATGTGGACAATATGATCTTCACAGGAAACGATCAGAGTATGTTCAGTGATTTTAAGAAAGCTATGACTAAAGAATTTGAAATGACAGATATTGGTAAAATGTCATACTTTCTTGGAATAAAATGTCGTACTTTCTTGGAATCGAAATAAAACAAATGAGAAATGGAATATTTATATCGCAGAAGAAGTATGTGGAACAAATTCTAAACAATTTTAAAATGAAGGATTACAAGCCAATGGCTACCCCAGCAGAAACTAGTGTAAAATTGAGAATGGATTCAAATAGAGTCGGTAAACCTGAAACTATTCAAGAGTCTAGTCGAAAGTTTTGAGGTACTTGACTTTCACATGCCCAGATATTATGTATGCAGTTGGATTGGTCAGTAGATATATGGAGAAGCCAAAGCAAGATTACTTCATTGCAAAAAAAGAATTTTAAGTTATATTAAAGGTATAATAAATCATGGTCTATATACATTTTCAAGATTTAAAGTTGATTGGTTATTCAAATAGTGATTATGGTGGAGACTTAGATGATCGATGTAACATCCCCTCACCTATGGGAAGGGTAAAATAGTAATTTGGAACGGGTTAGGAGTGTTTAACATTGTATTGCTATGTTCATGCATTCATGTATGCAAGTGAATAGTGAATTTTGCACATGTAAATGACTGTACATGCATTCATAAAATTTTTCCAGTATAATTGTGAATAAATGTGAATTTTGAAAAATATGCTTTGTGTGTGTAAAATTTGTATTGGAGAGGGTTATTGGGGTTTTCTGATTTTTAGAGAATTTTAGAAATTTTTCGGGGTCGTTTCTGGACTAGGAAAACTGCCAAGCAGCTGAATAAGGGTTTCCCGGTAGAGAAAATGACTATCCAATGGCACTGAAAACTTAGACACATGAAATTAAGAATTTTTGAATTAAGCCATTGAAATTTTGGAGAAAAATTGGAATTGAATTGGAAGAAAATGAAGAGAATAAATGAGAGTGTGACATGTGGCAAGTGGCACATGTCACTTGCCTACATGTCCACCAAATTTATTCATTAATAAATCATCCCATTAGTGAGTCATTCACGACTCTTCTTAGTGACTTCTTCTTTGCTTCTTCATGTTAAAGTGTTTATTGTGTTTTGAATGAGAATTTGCTCTCCATCCGAAGCTTCTCCACCTTTGGTTCTTCTTGAAATTTTGATCATTTCTTCTCCACTTTTCCACTCTTCTACACCTTGTTCTCTCTTCTTTGGTTCACCATACATCCTAACCAAACCCTCACCCCTTCATAGTGATGATGAGTACGTGTATGGTGTGGGAAGGAAGTGAATTTTGTGAAGTTTTGTAGACTTAAAGAATTTGAAGCTCAATTGGTAAGAGTTGTCTTTTTATGCTCTCAATTGATAGTTAAATGCATAAATTGTGGTATTATGTGAATTAATTGCATGAGATTGTGCCTTGATTAAATTGGGTATGTTAAGTTTTGGATGATTGATGATGGATGAGTTTGAAGTAAAGAAAAGAGATGTCATATAGTTTAGGTGAATTGGGATGTTTTAGATGGATTGAAATTAAAGGATGATTGAGTGTGTGTGTGCTGTAATTGTGTGGAATAATGTCTAAGGATAGGTTGTAAGATGGTTTATGGTGGATATAAGAAGTGAATTGAGTGTTGGTTGGGTTAGAAATGGTATGGAAGATGTAGAATGTGAGTTAGGATAAAATCTGGAAATTTGTGTTTGTATGTGTTTCAATGTTTCTGCCATAACTTTTTACATGGTTGTGAAATTGAGTTGATTTTTAGCTTGAATTAAACTTGAAGAGTTTGGCTACAATTCTTGTGAAGGAAGTGATGCTTAATTCTGGCCTTAAGAGTTTCAAATTTGGACACATGAATGAGAGTATACGTGTAGGCATGAATAGTGCAACTTTAATGACACTAAAGTTAGATTTGTGAGTTGAAATTTGGAAATTAATCTGGGTTGATTTAGGAAGAATTTGCTAAATTAGTCTTCATGAAAGTTATATATTTTCTTGTTAGCTTTCTATCACCATAAAGTATGATATTTTTCGATATAAAGATTGAAAGTTATGACTTGTTGAATTTCAGATGTATTTTAAAGATTAAGGTGCTTTGTGTGTGAAAATATTCATAAGTGTAGGTTTTGTGAATATTGGGTTCTGAGGCCAATTCTGGATTGTTATGGTCTGAATTGGAGGAAGTAGCCTTAATAAAAGTTGTATAGGAATGTTTTAGCTTTTTAATGATATATAATATGCTATTTTTGGATGTAGGAAGTGAAAGATATAAATTTATGAAGTTTGGATATGGTTTAGGTGGTAATGTAACAGGGCAGAAACTTTGATTGAGATTTTGACCTCGTTAGAGGTATAATTTGCTTTTGAATGCTCCATGAAAAATTTTGATCATGTTCTGATCTTTCCATTTCTATAAAGCATGGAATTTTTGAGTAATGGAATAGGAAGTTATAATGTTTAAAGGTTGTGTTATTGTTTTGAATGAGATTGATAGGACAGACTGGTTTGAAGTGAATTTTGACCCTTATAGAGGTTGAATTTGTTTATGAGTCCTCATGAAATTGTAGTTCTTTTTGTTAGCTTTCCATTGATACCAAATTTGTGAATTTTGGAGGTCTGTGTAAGAAGTTATGTGATTTGGAAGAATAGGTATTTCGGATGAGGAATGGAGTGAAAAAAAAGGGGAAGAGTTGTGATCGTGACGCGTCACAATCGCAACGAATCAAGTGGCATCGCGATCGCGACTCAGTCGCTTCATCACAATCGTAACGCGGTACGATCGCGACGAGCGATGTTGCCAGAGCGCTCATTCCGCGCGCGCTTCGTGACCGCGAGGCAGTCACGAGGGTGAGTGGCATTTTTGTAATTTTTGTGTTATTCGAATCCTTTTGACATTCAATTGCTTATAACTTTTGCATCCGACCTCCGATTGACCCGATTCTCAAAGCGTTAGACTTCTAAAATAGTCCTCTACCTCTCCTTACCAAATTTTGATTTTTCTGAGATTTTTAGGAATTATTGGATTAAACCAAATTGAGTGAACCGATTAAAGGAATAATTTTCGGTTAAATTTCTGATTGACACCAAAATTGTCATAAACATGCATTGTACTCATTTAAATTCTTACATGTGCATTATTATACATTTTTGATTGATCAATTTGTACTGTAAGTGTATTTGACGTTTTATAGAGGCACAGTTGGAACGTCAGCATACCAACATTGCCGAGACTTCCCGACATTAGCTCGGAAGCTATTGGTGAGTGACCTAGACGGTTCTCTCAATCTTTGTGTTCTTTATGAATTGTGGTGAATA
>JANIIA010034989.1:0-12179 GCA_027478495.1 Erythroxylum alaternifolium
CGCCACCCTCGCGGGGCACGGATCTGGGTATCACTGTCGATATCGGGTTCGGGTTTTGCGGGAATGGGGTGTTACATAAACCATATTTCATTAGGGGTTCCTAGGTTCATACGAAAGGGAAGTAAAGAATTCTAAAGTCAGCTCCTAGTAAACTGGAAATTGGAAGCGTAAGAATTTTGCCTATTGAATTCTTTTTGCTAAGTTTTGTACCCTATTATGCAGTTCTAGCCTATCGGGTGTAGCAAAATAAAAATATTTAGGGACTACAATTTTTTTAGTATTAAGGGATTAAAAAAATATACCTTCCTTCTCCGAAGTCCACTGCTCTATTTCTTCTTACACGTCCTGAGACTTAATTTCGTCCTGATAATTGATCACACCTGACTGATTGCTTAATGTGCAACATACTTGCTTGTTAGTAGGTAGAAGTTGGAAGAAATTTGGAAAACTAAAAGTTGGTAGAGAGATGTGAGAGTGTTTGAAGGGTTAAATCTTAGAGAGATAAAGTAAAAATGAAAGTGAATGAAAAAATGAAGTTAGGAATGAATATATAGGTGGATAAAGTGTAAGCTGGTAAAAATTGATGTAAAAATCACGTGTTCCTTTTTTACCCTATCGCAGGCTATAATCGTGGCATGCAATTTTTAACTAAATTTTTTATTTTTTCTTCTTTTGTTCTTTTCCACTTCTCCAATATCACTTCTTAACTATTTATGGCCCTTTCACCTCGCTTTTTTCCCTTCCTTAATCATCTAATTAATGACAAAGTCTTATATCTTCCTGATTTTATTTAGAAACAAAATAGTACTAACTACAAAATTCAAACTTTTTTAACAGCAATCAAAGGAAAAAAATTTCCATCGGTTGCCTCGCATGCAGCACTTTTTTAATGTTGGTTGTTTGACACGCTTCTTTTGCTCTTGGTGGTTCAAATGATTGGTGCAATGGTAGTGCAGTCACTGATCTCACAATTTGCATATGAGATACCATGCTATAGATTTCACCTTCCTTATGACTTTCCTTCCTTTACTTTCTTCTAAGAATCGTTTCTTTCTAAATGCATGCCCAGGATCCTCAATATCTTCCCAATGTTCTCAAGGTTTGGTTTCATTGATATTGTAAGAGATAGAGGAGTTCTATGCCTTTCTTTGACACTTTGAAGGTTAGTTGCTACTTTCCTACCTAGCTCACCCCATCAATTTCAATTATTAAACGAGCAGTGGTAAGGAACGGTCGTCCAAGAATGAAAAAAGTTTTCATATCTTCTTTAATATCCAATATATAGAAGTCTGTAAGAAAGATAAATTTCTTAATTCATACTTGAACGTCCTTGATAATCCCCTTCAGTTGATGAACTGGTATGTCGGCCATTTTTACCAACATCTTTGTGGGTTCTAACTCTGCTAACCCCAACTTCTGACGAAAGGTATATGGCATCATATTGATACTTGCTCTTAAATCTATGAATGCCCTATCTTTGTTGACTCTATTAATACTGCAAGGAATGTAAAAATCCCCCGTGTCCTCTTTCTTCCTTGCTATGTTAGGGTTTTCTTCCGATATGCGCTCCTTAACCTTCTTCTTGACTGATTCCTTTAGTGTGAGTGTCGTTTGTAGTTATTTCATTATGTCCTTAACCTTGTTTGATTCAACCTCTTTAAAATTCCTCGTTGCCTACTTGAAATTGACTTCTGCTAAGTTAGAATATGGTATGGAATTTCAAGTTAAGGTGCCTTAATTGGCTCAATTACGAGCTCACTAGGAAGGAGTTCCATAATTACTTATCTATCTCCATTATCTCTATCTTCCTTCACATGTTCACGTTCCTTTACTTGGGTCTGTATGATGGCCATGATTCATTCCTTTGGGTTCGACTCAGTATTGCTTATAAGGGTCCCTGTATTCCAAGTAGATATTACCTCTACTAGTTGACCTACTTGGACCTCCAAATTGTGTATTGAAGATGCGTAGTTCTTTGTTACTTGTTTGAATTTACTTTTAAACCTCATGTGTGCATCCTCCATGCCTCTAATTTTATCTAAAATCTTATCCAACTTGGATTCCATTGAGATTGATTTATCTTATTGGAAGCCTGATTTTGCTTGAGGTTTAAATTATCCTCTAACGTTGTTCTTCCAAGAGAAGTTAGGGTAATTCTTCCACCTAGGGTTATAAGTGTTGGAGTATGCCCCCTCCTCATCCATATTGTACTCCCATATAATTCACTTACTTTAGATTGGTTTCCTTTATCAAGTAACAATCCACTATATCATGGTCTATTTTTCCATAGAGTTCACACTTTAGTTGTATGACTTTTACTAAAGCTGAGGACGAAGCCTTCATGTTATTAAACTGTTAAGTCAAGATATCAATTTTCGCTTGCATTTCTGTCACTTGATCAGCATCCATAATTCCTTTTTGCAATCAGAAGTTAATAGATTGTCTACTCTACTCGTTCATCCACAGGTAGCTATTACTTGCCATCTCTTTTATTAGCTCTTCTGCTTTATTGACTGTCTTTCTCATTAGTGATCCTCCTGAAGCTGTGTCAATCATGCCTCTTATAAGTGGGTTTACTCCATTATAGAATGTTTGCGATAAGAATTCCTTGGGTAAGTTGTCGTATGGGATCTTTTGTTGCAAATCATTGCATCTTTCCCACGCTTCGTAGATCAATTCCCCATCACTTTGCTAGAAATTGGTAATTTCCTTAACGATCTTAGTGGTCTTAGTTAAGGGAAATAATTATCCAAAAAGACAAGAACTAGTTGATCCCATGTCGTGACATTGGCTAGCTTAAGGGAATGGTACCAAGCCTTTGCTCTATCTTTAAGGGTAAAAAGGAAAAGCCTAATTCTGACTGCATCTTTCGACATCTGATAATATCGAAAGGTATCACAAATTTCAAAGAAGTTCACTATATGTGCATTGGGATCTTCATTTGTTAATCCATAGAACTACACATTTTCGTGAAGCATGTTGAGGAGGGCTGGTTTGATTTCAATTGAGGTTGCTTGTATGGGTGGCCTAACTATTCCTTAGTTAGCTTCATTGAACCCTGGTCTTATAAAGTCCATAAGGGTCTATTATTCACGTTCTTGATTCACTCAGTGATCCAAATTCTGCTAACATTCCTCGGTCATTATTGATTTTGCAATTTCTTCTTCTTCATGCCGAGCTTTTATATTAGTTTGTTCTAGTCGAGTGATGTTTAAATCTAATGTTTCAGATTTTGACTCGAACCTCTCGTGAACTTTTTGTTCATATAAGAGCACGATTTCAGAAATAGAAAAGAAAGAACGAAAACAAAAAATTAAAAACTAACTAAATGCTTTAAACTACAGAACTAAACTAATCACCTCCCTAACAATGGTGCCAAAAGCTTGATCACGTTTTTTTTATATTTTTAAGTTTTAATATTTAACCTTAATATTCTGCAAGTGCACGAATCATTCGTATAGTACCTAAGATGTCAATCCCACGAGGAGGGTTAATCTAATCCTAAAATCTAACACCAAAACTAATTTGCAATAATTCAAAATGAACAAACTAAGGCAAGAATTTATTTCAATTACACACTTAATTTTAAGTATCAATTACGGAAGTATTAACAAGATATCAGTTGTAACACCTAATCAAGAATCATCCTAAAGAACTACAAATTGAGAGAAAGGGGAATTTTATCTATTTTTAATAAACTACTAGATTACTGGTTTTAGATGGTCCTAAGGTTGATTACTCTCTCTCGAGTTATAACCATTAATTAGATTATGGGAATTGTAATCTGTCGATTAAAAATCTATCCAAAACCTATTTAGATCTAAAGTTGTCCAAAAAAACTATTGAGAATCTATGCAAGATCCTTCTTCACACAATTTATTGATTTGATTCAATTCTTGTTTTATTGAATTACCTGGCTCTTGTTAGCCCAATTTAGGAATTTTTTACTCAATTCACCTTCTTAGTTTATCATAGAGTTATGTAATTGTAGAAATTAAATAACAATAATCCAATAAAAACACAACATTTAAATTCCATTAAATCAAAAACAAAACAACCTGAAGGCAAGTTTAGACATCTTCAACATTTATATAATCTTATCATCAACAGCTATCCCAATTCTATACAATAATAAAATTGAAACTAAACTGAAAATAAGATTGGAGTGGATGACGGAGGTAACAATAGCGAGAAATCTCCTATTTCGGGAAGTGCTTCGCGTAGACTTTTTCTCCATCTTTCTTTTCCTTCTTCTCTTTCTCAATCTCTCGATGAACTCTCTTTAGGGTTTCTCAATTTTGGCTTATGGAAATGCTCCTTGATCTTATTTATCTTGTTCTTTAGATACTTTTGTGTTTTGGGCAGCGCTAAGATTTTTTTAAGGTAAAAAATGTCCGAACAATCCCTCGAAACTTATTGTTTTTACTTGTTTACGCACCTGCCAAACATAGGCCATAATTGTGGCCTTTTGTTTTGTTGGGGTTATGTAACTATAGTGCCCTGAAAAGCAAGTGTATTTACATATAACTTATTTTTCTTCCAGTTATAATATTGTAATGGAAATATTTATTACTAATAAAACAAAAGAGTTAGATTTTATTTGTATGAGCATAATATAACTAATCATAAGGTACCAAGGTTCCTTTGTAAGTAATATACATATACATGGAGATGTATGGGAAATATGTATTGTTAAAATCTAAATTGATTGATTTACAGTCGAATAATCAAGCTAGTTGCCTGATTATGGTTTAGACTGTAGTGTTGTGATTTACTTTCCTGTAAGTAAAGGAGTTTACTTCAAGGGAATGATGAGTTTCAAATCATGATAGTAGTTGACCATTGGTAATGGCACTATTAAATGAATTCGAAATCGCGTTTTCTTTTAAAGAATAAAGTAGGTTGTTACTTTAATTCTAAAACATACACCTTAGCATTCCTTGATTACGAACCATAATCTTGATGAGTGGTGAACTCATGTGTATTTTGTTATAATTCTTGGTCTGATCAGAATGGATTTTTACAGGGTGTCAATCCAGTGTCTACATGTTGGAATTAGTAATTGACATATGCATCAGGGAACATTCACTCAAATAAAGAGTTTATAGTGACATCATCACTTCCAGATGTCTTACGGAGATTGGTGATTAAACTGGTGCCAGTAGTTTGATGGACTAGTTATCCATCAAGTCTTAACACCAAAATTAGATCTTGTGTGTTAATCACCATATAGAGTGAAACGAGAGACTTAGAAGGAAAAATTAACATAAGGGCAAAACGACAAATTTACCCTTTATTGTACGGATAGCTATAATATGGTTCATAATAATGTTTGTGATTGGACATTGAATTAAATATTTTGAAACACGTTTTCTCATAATTTTAAGTAACTCTATAGTTTAGCTAATTGCCTTTACTGGAATGATTTTTGGTTAAAAAGTCAAAATTAATTGTAATGAGACTAAATTAATTCCGAGCTTATTGGAGATTAAACTATTTAAGTCCAATTAGATTCCCCACTTGGCTTCTAGGAAGGTTATGAAGGAAAGTAAGAAAAGTAAATGGGGTTACCAGAAAGAAAAACGTGACAAAAAGGAGAGAAATAGTCAAATTGGATTCAGGTCAATAAGACCGAAACAATTTAATTAAGAGTTAATTAAATTAAGGCTTAAACCTATAATTAAATATTGGACTTACACTAATTCATGTCAATTATAAGCCCAAAGGAATATTTAATATTGGGCTGGATTTTGGTTTAATTAATTAGATTAAAATAAAATCTAAAAAACAAAAGGATAAGCAAAATAGATTTCTAAAAAAATGTAGAATTTGGTCATGCTTCTCATTAAATGAATTTGATGGCTTGTTTTAAAAACAAAAAATGTACAATTCATTTGGTATTCTTTCTAAATGAGTGTGTGCGTTTTGTTTGCTCTCCACTTTCTTAAAAAACCAAACGGCCATAACATAGTCAAGCAACTCATTTTTAGCATTCTTTAAAAAGAATGTATGCGTTTTGTGGTCTCTACACTCTCTCCAAACTAGACGTCCATTTGTAAAGAAAAAGCTATGACATTTTTCTTCTCCTTTCCCACCAAAGGATCTTGTTAACCAAGCTATCCAAGGAGAACAAATGGTAGATCGAATTGGTTGAGGACACAGCAGCGAGGAGTTGAAGTTGTAGCAAAGAGTCGATAATAATCCAATCTTGCTCTTATTATATTTATTTTCTTTGTGTCACATAATGTATGGATAGTAAGTATTCTATTTTGGTATTTACACTTCTGCTGTGTTTTGATTTTGGAAAAAGATTTTGAAACCTACCATTTAGCCAAACCAAGCATGAACTTGTTTTCAATCCTACAAATTTCACGTTTGTAGGCCAGATTTGGGCCTTTTGTCACGATCGTGACAATCAGGCCATGATTGTGAGCTTTGTCATGGGTTTTTATAATGATCATGGCCTATATGCCACGATCGTGGGCTATTTACAATGCTCCTGTCATGATCGTGCCACGATCGTGGGCCGAAATAGTGTCTCTAAAACTTCTCCATTCTTTAATATTGATCCTGACAAACACATCAAGGTACCTCAAAAATATAATATTTAAGCTCAAATACTTGTACTAACCCATAAAAGACATTTAAACACAATTAAATTAATAAACTAATACAATTCTAACCTAAACATGTACTAAACAATTAAGTTAGCACTTAAATACATAGAAAACTAGGCCCTAAAACATAATGCAATTCACACTAATCAGTCCTCCTGTCGCTAGCCCCTCTTTTGTCTATTTATAGTCTTATTTTAGGTCTAGGTTTTTAAGCCCTTAAATATGCAGTTGCTGCATAATAAGTTGGACCATTAAAGAAAATGTTGTCACGGGTATGCATCAGGTATCACACCCGTGACTCCCATGTCACAGGTGTGACACCATTTACATGCTTAATTAAATTAATTCCATACAGTGGTTCATATCCCATTTCATTCTTTCATGCATTATTCTTTTAATTTGCATACATCATTCACACAATAATCTAATTGACATTCGTACAATATTCACACCAATTTCACTCAATTCATCTCACATTTGGATCAAAACATAAGAATTTGTCACCAAAAGCAAGATATGAAGGCAAGAAAAATCAATAAAAATTAGAAATAACAATTCCCCCACACTTCAACTATGCTTATCCTCAAGAAAAATAAAAAACACTAGACTATACAAGAAGAACTAATGAAAACAATGATTTTCCTAAATAATGGTCAAAGACATCAATAATCATTTCAATAAACTTAACCTGAGAACTTGAAACTCATAATACTCCATGAACAGACTATTCTCCGCATGCTTAGTCAAAATTAACAAGTATTTCAACTCAAAGACCATTAACAAGTGTAATAGATACTCACTCCACTCTCCATCCTCTCAAGCATTCAAAGGTAGGATATATTTACTCATCATTCGTTTCATGTAAGGCATCTACCATAAGCTTGCTTACTAATCCAATCTCCAAAACTCATAGCAAACACAAACATCAATCCGAAGGTCTTTATTTTGATTGTAATGGGGTTGACCTATGGTTACGAAAAAGGAAAATCACTGTTTAAAACCACAAAACAAATTAAGCATTTAAAATAATATAGAACAATAAATCATAAAATACTCAATTATTTCCTCTCAATAAACAGGATTAGCACTCCCCACTGCTCTCTCTCTCTCTCTCTTTTATATCATCCTTTTTTTTCTTTTTTCCTTGTTATCTTTTATTCCCTCCTTTTCTTTTCTTCTCTTTTATCTATTTTCTTTTTTATTCTTCTTTTGATTTATAACAAAGACATCAATTTAGAAGAGGTAAAATGTAGAGGAGAGATACAAATTATTACAACCATATCCTTTCCTAACTCAAAAACTAACTATATCTTATGATTCCCCCACACTTATTCAAGCAATTATTTCCTAAACCCAATCATCCACAATCAAATGCTCAATTCATCCTTATGGTAGGCATGATTAAAAAGTTAAATAATTAAGGTTAAGGCTCATATTTTGGGTTTAAGGAAGAAATGGTTCATGAAAAGCTCAAAAGGGGCTCACTAAGTGTAAAATTACGGTGTCTTTTTAAGCAAAAAATGTATATCCTAAACGTCAGACTTTGCGATCTTAACTAGTATTTGTAAGCAAGTTCTAGAGTTCTTTAATCATGAAAGAACACTCTTAGCAAAAAATAGCAAAGAATACTTGAATTTGGTGTTAAATATTTCAAAAGGGCTTAAATTCTTACAAAATGAAAAGTTTCATTCATCTATCACAACAAGCTAATGTCCTTTTAATTGAAATCCAAGTCAATCAAACTAAGCATGCAAGTATACTCATTTACTCATACTATGCATTTCTAATCCTGATCGACTTCATTTAAATGCAATGCATCGCTAACTATTAAATGGTAAAAACAAACTCATAACACACAAAAAAAATATATTTTTTCATTAAACTCATCCCACTCCTGCCACACTTAAATATGACATTGTTCAAAACATGATAGAAAAAGTAAAAGAGGGATCTAAGATATAAAATAACATGAACAAGGACAAACATTAAAACTAAAAGAAATTAGCATTAAAACTTAAAGAAATTAAACTAACAAGTAGTCAAAATAATAAAAAAGGGATAGAATTATGATACAAAGTGTGGGTGGTGGCTGTGTTGATGTGCTGTAGAGCATGGAATAAGCATGGCGTCCTATGATAGATGTAGATTGCATCCTGTGTTTGTAGGTAATTTGTGTTTAGTTGTTAATTTGATTATTTAGTGGGTGTTTATGTTAGAATTGCGTTAGACATTTGTGTTTTAAGTGTTTTATGGGTTAAAATATGATGTTGAACTTCAATTTTACATTTATGAAATGCCTTGATATGTTTGTTAGTGTTTCAGGATAATTGGAGGAGATTTAGAGAAGACTCAGGCAATGACCCAGGGCTACAATCGTGGCAACTATGCCACAATCGTGATAGAAGCAAGAGCAAAGAGCCATAGATGTGGGGAATATGCCACAATCGAGACAGAAGCTAGTATAGAGAGCCATGATTGTGTCATTATAGGCTACGATCGTGACAAAACCAAAATCTCTTCGCCATAATCATGGCCCTTATCGTGCCACTAAAGGCCACGTTTGTGACCTATGCAATAGATACATGGACACCAGTCCTGAATTAAGTTTTTGAGAGATTTTTAGACCTTTCGAACCTGGAAAAGACTCTAGGGTTGCTCTAATTTGAAATACTATATAAGACTTAAGGATGTAACCTTAATGGAGCTTCTACATTATGCCATTTTTAGAAATTTCAAAGAGAGAGAGAAAAGAAGAGAGAGAGAGGAAGAAGAGGTAGAGGAAGTGGGTTCTGACGCTGCTACTTCCCAAATTCGGTGCTCTCCTAATGTTGATTCCTTCTTGGATTGTCCAATCCAAGTTCTATTTTCTTTCCATTTTATTTTTTTCATTTAATGTATAAGATTAAAATCGATTGTATGATGATAGATTTTGGATTGTTGATGATGTTCTAACTCTTCCTTCGGGATTTTACTTTGATTTAATGTTAATATAGTTAATTTTGTGTTTTAATTATTAGGTGATGTGAATAACTTCAATTTTGCATATTTTGGTAAAAAACTGAGAGGGTGAGCTGTATAAAAATGATTAGATTGGTTTAACTAGAGTTAGGCAATCCAATAGACCACATAGTTAATCATATCAATTTTTGTGTAGAGAGAGATCCCATGTGAGAGTCGGTAGTTTAGTAGAGAGCTTTTGATATAATTTTAATTATCGATCATTTGTTAATTTTGAGATTGCAAATTCTATAATTTAATTAAGGTTAATGATATATAGGGCAGGATTATAACTCGAGAGAGAGTAATCCCCCCTATGATAGCCTAGAACCAACACCTTGATAACACATAATTGGTTAGGTTAGCATTAATAATAGGTAGGATCCCCTCTCTCATAACTTGGTAATTTCTCTTGACTAATTTCAAAAGTGACCTGTTCATGTTGCTCAATTTCAATTCTTGTTTTGTGTTTATTTCTTGAGTTGAATTCCTACAATCAAATTCCCATGTTTAAATTCTTATTTCATTTTTAATTTGACCTTATTATTTCTCTAAACCTTAGACACCTTAGAATTAGATCAGTTCACCCTCCTCGTGGGATCGACAAGTGCAATTATAGTGTTTGAGGGCTATAATTGTAAAGCTCAATGAACACAATCAAGTTTTTGGTGCTATTATCGGGGAGGTGTAGGTTTAGTTTAATTATTTTAGTCTAACGATTAAGATTTTATATAAAAGAAGAAGCAAAAGTTTGGGCGTAAGGTTGATGACGCATCAATTTCGACATCACAAGGTGACATTGAGGAATCCAAGAAAATAAATGCCAAAAAGAGATGGAAAGAGCGATGATGGAGGACATACACTATAAGGAGTAAAGAGCTCTTGTAGACTTCAATGAGGAACAATTTGGTTGGGGAAGTCATCATTCTTATTGGAACATATACAATTTGAGGTGACAGAACCACTGAGATTTCTATTGGTCTAATAATGTAAGGACTCCTATAGGACATCAAGACTTATTAAGAATTCAATAAGATGAGTCTAATTATAGGATTACAAGCTATACAAAATCATAGATAAGCTTACAAACTTAGAAGAGACCCAGAAAAGAATGGAAAAGAAGTTTAAGCAAGTAATGGAAGATGAGACCTTTTCAATTCATATCCTAGAGGTTCAAATGGGCTAGCTTTCGAGGAAGTTTTATAAAAAAAGTATGGAAAATTGTCTGCATTGTATGAAAGTAAATTCAATAAAGCTATGTCAGGCTATCACACTTAAGAATGGGGTAGAGATAGAAGAACTAATGAGAAATCAAGCTGAAACCCATCTTGTAAAAGACCAATAAATGAAGAAAGAGGATGAAGAAAAGGACAAAAACCCCCCATATTATCTTCCAAATCTTGGTATACTATACCTAAACATCGAAAACATTATCCTTTGGATTAGTATAACCAAGTAACATTCAATATGAATGATATATTAAAGAATTTAAAGGAGGGTGATTCATTTAGGAGAATTTATGTGTTTGAATCTTTACAAGAGAAAAAGGAAGAAGAGAAAATGACCATGGACATCGAGTTTGAAGAAGCTATAAAAGTTTTTGTTCGTGAAGCAAAAGAAGAAGAAGAAAAGGAACTGACTAAGGAAGAACAAGAATAGCTCACCCTTTTACTAAACAAACTCCTAGACTTAATAGAAGATTCAGGGAGTTTTGTTATTCCATATTTTATTGATATTTTGTTAATGAAAAGGTTATTATTGAAATTAATTGGTCTTCTCAACTTTATCAATATTTTCCTTCTGATCATTTTGCAATTTGTAGCTTACTTACAGGCTACAAAACTAAAATTGGGCATCATGGGTGGAAGCAAGCAACTCATAATTAATCCTGGTTAAGTTTTAAAGGATGAAGGTTAAGCTAATGACCCTAAATTAGAACGTTTAGTGGTTATATTTAAATTTTTATGTAATTAGGTTTGTTTTAAATTCTAAAATAACCTTTTAACGATGTGGAATGGTTTGATTGCTCTCTTATTCTCTTTCAATCAATTATAACAAAGGGAACCCAACTTGCTTTTAAGTGCATTGGGCCTCCATCTCCGACACTATCACTACCTCAGTGATATTGACGATTTCATGTTCTAACATTTTTCTTAATATTTTCTTTTTATGATTTTTGTATATTGTCGTTCTTATTTCCCCCTTATATGTGTTTATTTTCCCTTCTCACATTGAGGACAATGTGTTGTTCATCGTGGGAAGGATTGTGTGTTTTTACTTTGAGTGTAAATTTTGCATTATGTATGCTAGTTTGTTTAAGCCTGCATGTGTGAATTGTGTGAATGTGGTAATGGCTTGCATTTAATGAGATTAATTTATTCGTGAACATAGTCTTTTAGGTTTCTATGACCTATTAGCTTATGAAATTAATGACTTACATTACTTAGGCTAAATATGCTGCTTAATTAAGATACGATGATAGTCTATTTGTAACCCCCCCATTACCCTAGAGTACGTACCGGAACGCCCGTGGGTCATTCCGACACATAACCTAAGATAATGGAG
>JANIIA010035010.1:0-12178 GCA_027478495.1 Erythroxylum alaternifolium
AAGATTATGATATATGAAGTATTCAGAATGTATTGCATTTCATAAAATGCATGCTCAGATAAAGGCGTTGTGACTTGAGTGCATTATGAAGCGCTTCCACGTAGAGCTTTGCTATATGATTTTTCTGATCTAGCACATAAAGCTATGCTCAGTGATTCTGTCTGATTGATCCCTATGGGCCAATATTTGTATAAGTCTGTGAGAGGCACTCGGTCACAACAATAAGAAAGAAAGTGAGTCTTATGTTCATTGCTAATGTAAGATCTGAATGATTATAAAGTGTTAAATGTACAATGTGGCATAATTGATTAAGTGTATATGATCCAATGTGATTATATGTTATGTGACTGGGTGAGTCATCGATGATGGTCACTCATTGAGTTCACGAAACTCACCCAAAATTTGCAATTATTTTTCAAGATCTGAAGAATACCCCGTTAGCCAACGGGAGTATACCTACAACATACAAGTGAAGGATAGAGGTCGGGATCAGTTTGCGTCTGCATTGCATGTCCTTAATTTGTATTGAACTATTTCTTCCTCACTGTCTGTATAAATTTGTATTTCGAAACAACTAAAGTGGTTTTGTATTTGTAAAAAGGGCCCAAATGGCTATTGAAATTTCTGACGATTGTATTGTGATGACTGAAAATGGTTATGAAATAAAGTGGGTCGATTTGATTAGGGATTTTTGAACCTTATGTTTGTGGTTTCAAGTTAAAACAAAAGAAAATTTCTTATACCAATTTTTGAGGGATTGAGTGCTCTAGCACACCACTCTCATAGGGCACAAGCTCAGACATCACCTATCGATGTCAGGTTTGGGTCTTGCGGGAGTGGGATGCTACATGATCCTTGTCTTCAATCCTTCCTTAGTGCTTCAAACATGTGTTCTTCACGCAAGGATGGTGTTTTTATGGATTGGTGTCGTCTCCTTTGAAGATGGATGCTTAATGATGTTTTTATAGTCCAAAAACTCTAGGTTTAATGAAGCCTCGCAGATTGCTTCGGATTACAATTCCCACGTCCATGGGAATTTGCATGATTCCAATGAGCATGAAAATTACACACAGATGCACTTCTCATTTCTTCTATGATTCCTTTGTTTATGGGAAATTTCATGATTCCCACGAACGTGGAAATTTGGAACAGATGCACTCTTCTTGTCTTCTCTTCTTTGATCTTTTATTTAGCCTCTAAGTTGTTCCCTCTTTTTTTCTACACAAAAATAGTCAATTCTTACATTCCCTCTTTTTTCCTACATAAAAATAGTCAATTCTTACCCTCAATTAGCATCAAACACATAAGAACAACAATGGAGATCAAACTTAATAAAAACGTACAAAATGAATCCTAAACTAGAACAATAAACAATAATTATGCTAGAAAACACATGCCAATTACCCATAAAAACATTTCCTAATGCATACCTATTAAAGACCCAGGCCACGATCGTAACAAAGAGCTCCTCGTCAAGCCACGATCGTGCACCTTGGGCCATGATTATGATAGAGACAGTTAGGCGCTAGTCACGATCATGGCAGGGAGGGCCACGATCGTGGCCTGCATCGGGCTGACACAAAAACTCAAAAGTTGCAAGACTTTTTGGATAGTTTTAACCCCGAATCAACCCTAGGACTTCCAAAGTATAAATATAACATTAAGGGAAAAAAGAAGCAGCCTTGGGAGAGCCTTTCGTATTAGCCAAATTTTGAAACCCTAGAGAGTTTATCGAGAGATTGAGGAAGGAGAGGAAGGAAGAGAGACACAGAGAAGAAGCTTGATGCGAAGTACTTCCCAAAATAGGAGGTTTCTAATCGTCGCTACCTCCACTATTCCATTCTTGATTTATTTTCTAGTTATTTCAATTTTATTGATGTATAAAGTTGAGATAGTTGTTGAGAATAGCTTATTTTGAATGTTGAGTTTTTATCTATACTCACCTTTGGGATTTTTGTCTTTGATATTTATGAAATTCGATTTATTTTGTTTTTATTGAATTATTTGTGATTCAATTTTTGTTCTTAATAATTCAGTAACAAATTGAGAGTTAGGTAGTTCGATAGAAAAAAATTTGAATCAAACCGTTAATTTTATGTAGCGAGAGATCGTGCATAGGTTTTGGGTAGGTTTTTAGACAATTTTAGAACTAATTTAGGTTTTGGGTCAATTATGAATCGAGAGATCACAACTCCATAATTTGAATTAGGGATTATAAATTAGGGTTGAAGATTATAACTCAAGAGATAGTAATCCACCCTAGGACCGTTTAGACCCAGTAATTCAATAATTGCATAACTAATTAGAGTTTCATTAAGGTCGGATAAAACCCCCTTTATCTTAATTGGTAGTTCCTAGGTTGATTTTTGATTTGGTTATGCAAAACTGCTATCTTGTTTGTATTTCTTAATTTTAATTCTCGTAATTGATTGTTTGATTGATTAATTTTCTACATTAGTTGTTTATTTTGAATTGTTGCAATTTAGTTCAGTCTTAGATTTTAGGATTAGATTAACCATCCTCGTGGGATTGATCCTTTAGGTACTATGTGAATTACCCGTGCACTTGCAGTATTATCAAAGTTAAAAATATCAAAACTTTTTCATAGCGTAACACCCCGATCACATACAAAAATACAATTTTAAGTATTTTAAAACTCTAATTTATAACGCTAGTTACTAATACTCTCGTTAGGTTTAACTAATGGGAACGACAATAAGTAACTCCATATTCTGCTAGGTAGGGATGAAAGGTATATGATAAAACTACCTTATGTTTATTTTTTAAATAGTTTTAACCTTTCATAGCACCAAGAAAATATTTTAGAGTAAGAATAGAGGAGACTGTGACATCTTTTCTATTTTTTACCTTTTCTTTTATGTTAAGAATGATTTGTTTTCGTTATATTTAGTAGTTAAAATCCTAGTTAGTATTAAGGATGTAACTTATGATGGATTCTTTGATTATTAACAGAAAAAGTGTTATCGTTTGGTTAAATTTATTTGCTTTATTCTTAAGTTATTGAGTTTGAAATTGAGTATTACAGATTCAATTTTAGAGATTATATGAGGGACCATGATGTAAAATATAATTTGTGTATAAGGAGGACTCTTAAATCTAGTAAACTATGGTGATAGTTAAATAAATTAACTATGCCTAATGAATTTGATTAGGTTGAACTATATATCAGAAGGTGGTAATTGCCTAGTTTAATAGACTTGTGTACTTCAAGAGAAAGTATAGATACATTAGGTTAATTGTAATTAACCTGAGTAATGGATCTTACATGAAAATTGGAGTTTCATATAAGTTAACCCAAAGCCTTAATATTTATCTCGTTATTTTCTTTTAATTAATTTAGTAATTTCATTATTTTATATTAATTTTCTTTTAAATATTTTTTTGATAGGCTAGGATTAATAAATAAAGTAGCATAGTCCTGATGGGATCGACACTCTAGAATAATCTAAGCTTAGTAACTTACTATAATTGATTTTGAGCATATTCATATAAGTTTAACTAACAGTTAAACAATATCATAGAAATGAAAGTGATAATTTTAGAATAGGAGAACTAAAATTTAAAAAAAATCAAATTACAAGATGCCAATGTATTTAACTCTTTGAAAAATGAGTAATTATATATATATATATATATATATTGTTTCTTTTTCAAATTAAATTCCTATCTTTTTTACATCCAACTCAGTTAGGGACAACAAAATAAACGTTTAATTTCAAAAAATTGTTGAAGTTACTTTGCAAAGTCCGCTTAAGCCTATTTAGATAGCATTCCAGATGTATATAATAAACTATTCAAAATCTGGATCGCAAAATAATTAACGCAATTCAATATTTTCAACCACTAAACTAATAATGGGATGTAATACGTAGAACAAACTTATTACGTAACCAGGATCAGTCATGAAAGGATTAAAAATGAAAAAATACAGAATACCTGATTTCATTTCCATCCCATGTTATGAAGCTAATTTTGGCTGCTAAACGAGCTCAAATCTCCCTAGGACCTTTATAAGAAATGTTCACCAACACGTGGTTTAAGCCTTTCTACAGTTTTCTCAAAACATGAGCCCTCTTAACGGGTCAGAGTTCTGAATGCTCGTGAATGATTTGAGCAACTGTAAGAGACCATAATCTATTTATATAACTTCCATATCGGGCTTCCATATCACAAGGCTGATATGGACTAGGTTCATACTAAGAGGGACCCATTAATCTAAATCATTTATTGGGCTACTGTATTACCTTTATTTGGATAAAATTACGTAATATAATCGGTAATTTATTGAAAAACTAAAATTACAATTAATAACTGTCCATCATGTGGGATAATTACAAAATCGCTCCTAAGAACAAAATTGTCTAACAATCTCCCCCTTAGATAATTATTAATTGCATTTTTAATTAAGTTCAAAACAAGTTAAAAACTCGGTTAAGTTACGCTACTATAATGGTACCAAAAGTTTTAAAAACACTTGATCCAAAGGTAATGAAAGTCCTACATTCTGTCCTGCAAGGCTTTCGATACTGAAAAATATCAGACACATGTATCATGTGTGACACAGGCCCAATATAATCACAAATATCTAGTACCTCACTAACATGAATCGGAAAATGGAGTGTGGCAAACTATGATGATACCTTTATGATCTAATATGTATCATCTTCTTCCATAGATCTCGATTTCTCTAACTTGATGCTAAACCACATTGCTAAACTGCAGTAGAGAAATCCCATTTTCTCCCACTAAATGCTAAACAACATTAGAGAAAACTTGTTTGCTCTCACTAGATGCTAAACAACATTATAGGAAACCTTTATATTCTCCAATCGACTGCTAAATAGCTTTAGAGAACCATTATGGGATCAAAAACTTATATCCCCCTATGTCATATGAAACTTTAATGATATCTATATAAGCTTTATGTGTTTAATGACATAGGCTCAAGCTCAATCTTTATGCCCAATGACCTTTTAAAATACTTAAGATCAACACAAAACTTAAGAATTCTACATGTATTATGACTACATACAAAAGCTATAATTACTGACGAAAAAACAAATATGATCTTCTTTATTAATAAATAATCAAAATACAACAAATGTACAATCATTTAAGGAGAAAAATACAACAATCCCTAGCTACTGTTGTTTAAAAACTTCAACATGCCCATACTAGATACATGTCTAGCAAACACTAGTGGGCGAAGTCCTTTAGTCAGTGGATCAGCTAACATATCCTTAGTCCTGATGTGCTCCACTTCAACGTCACCCTTCTGGATCAGCTCCTTTATGGTCAAATACTTGTCCTCCAAATGCTTAGACCCTATGATACTCTTGTTGTTATTACTAAACAACATTACAGCAAGATTATCACAGTACAACTGTTTAGGTATAGCAATCAAACCCACCAAAGACAACTCAGAAATCAAGTTTCTGAACCAAACTGCCTGTGTAACAACTCCATAACATGCAACAAACTCTGAATGCATGGTCGTGAAAGTAACCAATGTCTACTAGACACTCTTCCATGATATCGTATCATCTGCCAACATGAAAATGTATCCTAAAGTGGACTTGTGATCATCTGGGCATATAGCAATATCTAAGTTCGTATACCCTATGAGGCTCAAATTGTTGACTTTTCTATATGTCAACGTATAATCCTTGGTACCCGTTAGGTATCTCAATACTCGCTTGATTGCATTCTAATGGCCTACACCTAGGTTAGCCAAATATCGACTTAGCAATCCAACAACAAATGCAATGTCTGGTCTAGTGCACACCTGGGCATACATCAGGCTCCCAACAACACTAGAGTATGGAACCTCATAGCCTCTCTCTTAACCTCATTCTTTGGACGCTGTGCCGAAGATAATCTCTCTTCAAAAAAGATAGGTGCTACACTCAGCCATATTAAACCTTTGTAGGACATGCTTGATATATACGCTTTGCAAGAGGCTCAATGAGTGTTGAGATCTGTCCCGATGAATCTGTATACCGAGGACAAAAGATGTTTCACCCAAATCCTTCATGTCAAAATGTTTGGCCAAAAGTTGCTTAACTTAATGCAACATGGTCAAATCATTTGACACAAGCAAGATATCATCGACATACAAAAGTATGAAGATGACCTTGCTCTCCCTAACCTTATAGTATAAGCATCTTTTGACTTTGTTTTCCACAAAGTCAAATAAGGTCAAAACCTCATCAAACTTTAGTTACCACTGTTTGAAAGCTTACTTTAAACCATATATTGACTTGTTCAACTTACATACCTTGTCAGTTGCATCCTAATCCTAAAATCCTTCAAGCTATTCTGCATAGACTTCCTCATAAAGGTCACCATTTAGGAAAGTGGTCTTCACATCCATCCGATGTAGCTCCATATCATAATGAGCTACTAATGCCATGATCACTCTAAATACATCCTTCGAGGACATAGGAGAGAAGGTGACATTGAAGTCAACTCCTTCTTTTGAATGAACCCTCTGGCAACTAAATGCGTCTTAAACTGCTCAACTTGACCCTTTGTGTCCTTCTTGGTCTTAAATAGCCACTTACAACTAACAAGTCTGCAATGTTGAGGTAAATCAACTAGCTCTCATACCTTATTATACCTTTATAGAATGCATCTCGTCCTTCATTGCCTCCCACCACATATTAGCATGGGGTTTAAAAATGGCCTATGAAAAAGTAATTGGATCCTTAACATGTCCAATATCAAAGTCTTCCTCACCCAGATAGACTATATGGTCTAATGAGATAGTAGGTCGCCTCTCTCTGATGGATCTATGTAACTACACAAGCTCCTATACCTCAGAAACCTCCTCCTAAATAGGAGTAGGCTCCTGTGCTTGCATGGGCACGGTACTAGGGCCTACATCTACTGGAGCTGACTATATGAGAGGCTGATACAACATGACTATAGTATCAGTCCTGCTAACTTCTGGAGGTTGTGAGGATCCTCCCTCATCATAGATATCTAATTCCAAGAACTTTGTTGTCTGTGATTCCACTATTTTCACTCCCTCTCTACAGTAAAATCTGTAGCCTTTAGAGTGGTCGAGATAACCTACTAGATAGCAATGAGTTGAACGAGGTTGCAACTTACTCTCATTAGGATTATTCAACCTCACCTCAAGAGGGCAGCTCCATACATGAATGTGTACAAAGCTTAGCTTCCTCCTAACCTAAAGCTCAAAAGGCGTCTTTGACACTGACTTACTCGAGACTCTATTCAAGATATATAACGTCATTTTGATGGCTTCACCCTATAGGTACTCGGGTAGGTTAGTCTAGCTCTACATTAACCTCATCATATCCTTTAGGGTGTGATTACACCTTTTGACCACATCGTTTTGCTTAAGACTACCTGGCATAGTTAATTGAGCCACTATTCCAATTGATTCCAAATACCTGGCAAACGGACCCTTTTCCTGTCCTGCAACCCTATGTTTGCCATAGTATTGCCCTCTTTTATTAGATCTGTCAATCTTTATTGATCTTCCCAATTGGTTCTCAACTTCAGTCTTGAAAATTTTGAATTTATCAAGAACTTCAGACTTCTCTTTAAGCAAGAACACATAACCATATCATGAATAATCATCTATAACTGTCAGGAAGTATCTCGCATTGCACAACGTGACAATAGAGGGTCCACTAACATCCGTATGTATGAGGTCCAATAAGCCTGAAGCATAAGTTGACCCCTTCTTCTTTAACTTGGTCAACTTGCCCCTGTAATAATTGACATATGTCTCCAGATCACTAAAGTTTAGAGTTAGGAGAATGTTATCCTTTATCAGTCTCTCAACCCTCTCCTTGGAAATGTGGCCAAGGCGTTTATGCTACAAGATGTACGATGTGTCCTTTATAGAAGTCCTCTTTCATGAAACAGGTTCGGCAACATACGAAGAGACAAACATCTCATTAGGAGTAAGTCACATACTATATAGTCCATAGGATAAGAAGGCTGTGCTAATATGTCTTGTATTGATAGAAATATTTACAACTACATTATTAAATACAAAACGAAAACCTTTTTTTATCTAAAACTGATGCAGATATCAGATTCTATCTAAAAGATGGTATATAAAATGTGTCTCGTAGATACAAAACAAACCCTATATTGAGGTTTAATCCTACATCTCCTATATATAAAATTTCCTCCTCCTCGTTGTTCCTGACCATTATCTTCTACTCTCCTCTAGTTGACCTTCTCCTAGATATGAACCCCTGCATCGTGGAAGCAACATGGTTAGATGCTCCACTATTTAACCACTAAGAAGTTGATGTGGTTATAGCCATATTGGATTCATGAATCATAAAGGCCAATGAGTTACCTGATAGCTCCTATTTGACCTTCCAAAGCTTATACTTCGGCAGTCAAACTTTCTATGCCCCTTCTTCTTATAGAAGAAGCATCTCATACCCTCAAGATCATGTGGGCCCTTAGCAATGCTCGACTGCCCACTCTGAATCTTGGGTGTCTTACCCTTAACCTTACCCTTACCCTTAGGATGCTGGGGTCTAGCCTTCCCATTTCCCTTCGCGGTTGCATACATAGCCGAATGAGGAGAGCTCTTGATCTTCTCCTCTACTGCAACACATCAAGAAATCAAGGAATTGATGTCCTAGGTTTCATCCTGTGAGATATAAGATTTGACCAACATCTCAAACTCCAGCGGAAGAGTGTTTAGTGCTTGATGCACTATCAAGTCGTCAGCCATCGATATATCAAGTGCCTTCAGCCTACTCTAAAGGTGCACTATCCGAATGATATACTCCCGCATGCCTCCTTCTCTGGCGTACCTTATGGAGAAAAGCTCTTTGATTAGGGAACTCTTATCAATGTTAAAAGAGACCCTGTACCTCTGGGAGATGCCATCCATAAACTCTCTCACTATTGTCGTCTCTGCAAGTCCGCTCAATAAGTGATCCAGTATCGACCTCCTGATGGTCAAATAGCACATCCTATTTAACCTTTCCCAGGTTGCCATAGCTACTTTGACAGCTTCTAAGCTAACATCTATAAATGAAGGAGGCCGCTTGATATGCATGTCTATGCTAATGTCCACAATCTCCAATGTGAACTCCACATCCTTCTTCCACTTCTTGTAGTTGAAACCATTCAAAGTTTCAATAGTGACAACATTATTATTGACTGAAAAGGTGACTGAAAAATAGAAAAGACAATGTCAAAATCAGTATAAATGCAGGATAACAGCGATACTTTAAAGCATCAAAAAGTATCTATACCGAGAATCCTCTCATACATATTATGAAACTCCTTTGGGCTAAGTACAAAATATATGTAATTAGACACTCGCATAAAATATATCAAAGTACAAACCATTAACTCTCATGACACTACCACCTTTGGGTGAATAGATCACCTAAGCAACAACTTTCCTCCATCTAATGCCTTTATGAACATCTCAAAACTTTATGAAAGGCCAACAACTTTAGCTAGAGTAACCAAACATAAAGCCAGAGACATCCCCCAACATATAAGTAGAACAATCTAAAATACTGACTTGAAAGACTACTTTGGTGACTACATTCTCTGTAGCACCCGATTCTCATAAGACACGTACCCGATATCTTAAGTGATATCCGAGTATGTACCCTACGAGGATGGCTTGCTAGCACAGTCAGTCAATCAAATTCAATGCAGAAATTTCTTTTTCTTTTAAAATAATGCACGCATATTGTGAAAAATCAATAAATAAATCGAGCCCACTTTTTTTAAAAAACATTTTCAAACACAATGTCGCAACCATTACATTACGAAATCATTTGCATGCATATTGCAAAATACTTGTGAATACATATTTTAATACAAAAATTAAGGAAATACTAATGCAAACACGAACTGATCCCGACCTCTTTCTCTTACTTGAATACAGTGGCTATACTCCAATTTGTCTAACTAGAGTGACTTTTCTAAGCCTAAAAAAATATTACAAAATTTGGGTATGTTTTGCAAACTCAATGAGTGACCATCCTCGATAGCTCATTTAATCACATAACACATACAATTCATATAATTACATAATTCACATCATTTTGTTAACAATCATTTATCACCATATATCACTTGGTCATTCATTTCACATCTCATATTCAACAGATACTATATTCAGAAAACATTTCAATTAGCCAAACAAACGTATTATATGTATATGCAGTGTTTATGAGATTCACTTTCTTTTATTATTGTTGTGACCGAGTGTCTTTTTGTTCTTTATTAGCCCATATCTCTTGTGGATACCAAGCTGTATCAAATAATTTCCTATATCCTTTAGTAGATATCGGGTACATTCACAACTGAGCCTGAGGCTTTATTCACAGTTTGAGCTTTAAGCTCTTTTTCACATTCTGAGCTTTAAGCTTAGAATGTGAAAAAGAGCTTAAATCTCAGACTGTGAATGGCTACTCTAGTCACAACAATCTTTATGTTTCATGCATTCATGTAATGAAATGCATCATATATATTCAGTCAATTAAAAGTGATCAAAATCCCACAATCAATTCACCTTCATATGTCATCAAACCTTAGTCCGGCATTCAACATTTATGTTGAGGATATACATATTTCATTCATATACATATTCACATTTTTCTTCGGAACTTGATCTAGCATTCAAAACTTAAGTTGAGAAAACACATATTTCATCAAATTCGCATACAAGGAGCACTTCCAATATTCTCACATTTATCAAACTCCTTGGACCATTAATGTTCGAAATTATCTCAATCTCAATCACATCCACATTAATAGTAATTCAATGCAGAAATTGGAAACAAAACAAACAATGAAATGAGACTATCTAGGTCGACTCACAGTACGCTCTAGATTAGAATTTGCTTCTAAGATCTAAAAATGTCCGGATGTAGACATCTTATCCTACACATCAATATTATGCAATACATACGCTGCACACACATTAATAATTGTACAATCTTAAGTATTCATTTATGCACAAATGTGTATATGGACTATGTACAATGCATGCTCAATGACAATCCCAGGTATATTATCAAATTTCACATTTTATCCACATTCCCATTTTATAACTCAATTACTCGTCATTTCATTTTTAGCATAATTTCTCTTCATAGTATCCAACTCTCATTTCTTCTGATAATGTCTCCAAGATTCCAAACTTTTTGGTCAATTTTCCACGATCACTCTAACCAAAAAATGCAGTAATTTGGCAACATTTTCTTCTAGAAAATTTTTTTCCTATCTCTGAAGTTTATAATGGCACCAAAATCTTCATTTTGGTTCAGAATTCCAAAAGTTATACTTCAAATAATTCGGACTGTTCTTAAACTAAGATAGTATTCTGTGCTCTTCTTCAAGTCAGATTCTGGAATTCTAGAGGCAAAATTAAAATTCAATTTCTTCATACACATTGTATCACTATGTCTCTAGTTTATTCCAAATTAAGAATCACTGCATTCGGATAACTATAGAAAAAGGTATGATCAAAATACCGAAGCATGTTTATGTTGTGAAGGAAAGTTGGCCGTGGTGAAGCTAGGAGTTGGCTGCAGCAAACTTTTCCCCAGAGGAATCCTCGTAAAATCTTGCAACTTGGCCACAGAGAACTTTTATCGAGAGGAATCCTTGAAAAATATTCCAAGTTAGCCATGGCGAACAAAAGAGTTGGCCACGGCAAACTTTCACAGAAAGCAGTAAACATAACTCATTTTCTAGCTTTTCCAAGTCTGTTTTTCAGATCAGTATTATATGACCATTATGACCTAGAAAATGAGGTTTTTTGGCAAAACCTTCTTCTAAACAAAATTTCATCTATGTCTTAAATTTTGAAAGAACCTAAGTTTATACCATTTGGCCCAGTAAACTGTAATTTATACATAATTCACTACGTGCTGTTAAGAAATAAAGACATAATCCGAAACTCAACTTCAAGACAAATTTCAAAACTCTTAGAGATAGAATTAAACTCGATTTCTTCATTACAATTGTAGTAATTCGTCTCTAGTTTAATATAAATCAACAATCATCCTATTTGGATATCTGTGGGTCAAGATATGTCTAAAAGTTAGATGCATGTTCAGTAGAAACACTACATCTAACATATTTCCAGCACTCCTCATCATCAATTTCATCCTAATTCATCTCT
>JANIIA010035030.1:0-12177 GCA_027478495.1 Erythroxylum alaternifolium
ATAGAATGGGGGTTTGATTTGATTAACTATCACTAAAATTGCAATGAATTAAAATAAACATAAAGGACTTGTTTTGGCATTTTCAATTTGAAATGAGTGATATGAGATGGTATTGAGTGAATGAATGAAAAATACAAGTGACTAACAATGATAAAAGCAGCCTTCTAATTCAATAACATAAGCAATCATCACTTAAACAGATATGGGAGTTAAAAGCAATGAACAAAGAGTTATAATCAAGCTTTTAATCCAATAACTGAGCTACCTCGAATTGTCACAAAATATTTTCTAAAGTCTTAATTTACTAACTGCCAGAATAGTAAAATAGAACTAAGGATACCAAAAATCAATGCTCAATTATTACTCAATAATTAAAAAAATAATAAAGCCAGCAACAGATATGACGACCAATAATTCAAAATCTCAATACAAAGTCTTGACCCAAAACAAAGTAATGAAATTAAGCCGTAATCAGCACAATAATAGTTGTTAAATAACAATCCAACCACAGAAATCTTCTAATACAAAGATATAATCAATACATAACTCCAAATAATTAAATAGTTATCCTAAGATCTAGGAATCACTAAATAATTAAATGGGGAGAAGATAAATGCAGCTTAAACTCCCCTGTGAAGACCCAAACTCCTACCATTGCCATTAAATCAGATGATTAGGACAAACTACCATGGAAAACTATAAAAGATGCTGCCAATAGTTAGCTCCAACAATCAGCCATGGAAGATGAAAATGATGGTTTGGATTTATGGGAGATGAGGAAAAAAATGAAAACTAACTCTCTTTAAGTGGAGAATGCTGCTATCAAAATAAAGCCCTCCTCTTTTCTCTTATGTGTTCATCCCTCTCTTTTTCAAACCACACACAATTTAAAACCCTCTTTGCTACATTTTTTTTCATTCTGGCCTTCCTCCTGCTGCGTCGTTTTGGTTTGGTCTGGTGCAGTCCTTCTGCTGCGTCATTTTGTTCTCCTTGCCTCCAATGTGCGTAGGCGTTGCGTCTTGCTACTTCTTTTTATTTAAAACCAATGCACACCTCCAACCTTCTTTTCTGCGTGTTTTGTTCCTCTTTGTCTGTGTATTGCTTCTTCTTCTTTCTAGCGTTTGTGCGTCGCGCTTTGGCCTTCACGTCTTTGTTTTTGCTGGCACATTTTCTTCATATGTAGCTTGTGTTTTGGGCCTTCTTGCCTCACCATGCCTTGGCATTTTGCTTGGTTCTTGCTTCCACACTGTTGTGTCATTTTGAACTTTTTTGTCCAACTGCTGGCATTTCTTCATATATTGCTGTCGTTTTTTGCTTCTCTTCTCCAGCTGCTTGTTAATGCTTTGGATTGCTACTTCTTTTTATATTTTGAGTACCCTATAATAAAAATTACAAATAATGTAGCATCAATTGTCCTAAAAATAATTAATCACAGTTAAAACAAATTATGACAATTTTTGCCCCTATAAACACAAATTAAATGTAAGGCACAATAATTCAAATAATAATCAAATAATGTCATAAAGACCAATTATAGTGACAAAAACCCATCCAAATGATATGAAAAAATATATAAATAAATGAGTTTGTCACTCTCTTTATACATACATACGTTTTTTCCCCCTAATATTAATAACTATCAACTGCTAACTACTAAGAAACAACTTCCTTTTTATACGTATGTATTTCTTTAGTTCTTACTATCCCATTTCCTTTTACAATAAATAGAAATTTACGTACAACTAGGTTTAAAAAACTTTTAACCTATCTTGTTTATTCTTTCACTGAGCTTTTACATTCTTTACTTTTCTTTTTTGTCCGCTTCTTAGATAGAAATGTTCGATAATTTTGACTTTTTCCATAAAGTTGAATAATATTTAATTGCATTTTTTGGTTTTTCAATAAATTATAGGTTAAGTTATGTAATTTGATCCAGATAAAGATAATAAAGTAGTCCAATAATTGATCTAAATCAATAGGTCAAGGTTCGGGTGGAAAATGAATCCCGATCAGTATAGACCGGACCCATATCAAGCCTATAATGGGGAAGCATGATATGGAAGTTATATATAAAGGGTAAGGTCTCTTGCAGTTGCTCATATCATTTGTAAGGATTCTCTGACCTATTAAGAGAGCCTACGTTTTGAGAAAGCTATAGAAAGACGTTGACCGCGTTTCGATGATCAGCTCCCTTGAAGACGGTGGTAGATTTGTGCTCATTTCAGTTTTGAAAAGCTCGTTTGAAGTTATGAAATCGAAATCAAGTATTTTCTAAATTTCTTTATTTATTGCCCTTTTACGTTCGATTCGAGATACATAACTAAGGTATCGTTATGTGTTACAAGAAAATGACTAAAAACATAAGATTTGCATGGAAAGAGAAATCCAACGGCAATAAACAAATATGTAACCACTACGTGTTTCCTGAAAACAATTATTCTTCTATAACGATATGAGTTTCCTAGATCCTATCTCACAAAGAATTTCCAAACTGTCATCATTCGCATAATGTTTTACAAGAAAATTTCAACTAAAACCAAATGATTAAACTAGTTCAACCTCATCAGGAGAGGGAAAGCAATGGACTCTTAAAAAGTTTAAGAACAGTTCCGCCTGGAAAAAGACGTAAACTAGATCGCAGAGAGTTTATGAATTAAACAAAATCAGGAAGACAGATTGGATAGATCTTACCCTTGCCCTTCGAGCTTTCCTTCCCCCGTTGACTTCTCATGTCGCAACAAGATCTAAAGTCTTTGTACCTGCGTACAGCATACTCCATTTGGGATATGCCGTATGTACCCATATAGTATTTTTCCTTTATTTATATCTTCAAATGAAACCAGCAAGTAGGCTTAGACAATAAAACTCATTACCAAGAAAAAAAGAGCAATTACTCTTCTTTCATTTATGACAATCAACAGAAACAAACTCCTATATATCCATTTCCATCCATTAGGACTACCACCAACCTCACACCAAATCATTCTGAAAATGACCCAATAGGCTAATACCTTCCTCTAAGCTAAATCCTCTCACGTGCCACGTAGATTAGAGGCTGAAAAACTCATGAACAATTGAATTAAATTGACCTCTTATCACTTCCGCCGCACTGAAAAAACACCTAATCGGTTTATCTTTATTATAAAAAGCATCTCATTTTATGACATATGCAATGGGTACCACCGTACCATATATAGTAGGTAGTTACCATAAAGTCTAAACTCTTTCATTTAGTATAGCCTATATAAAATATCAAAACTTGGGAGTTCTTCTTATTATCTATTTAGATTGGTTTAACTCATTCAGTATTCAAATTTAGAAATGCAGAATTTCTCATTTCGGTGGTTGCAAGTCGGACATCCTATTAGGCCAAAGTGTTAGTGTAATCCTAATTCTCTAGATTGTTGAAGCAGTCAAGGTTGTTAGGATTTTTAGCCTGCTATTATAGTGGGAGCAGTTAGTCATGTTTCATATTGTTAGGTTCAAGAAGCTAGTGACTCTGTTCAATTTTAATTATATAAATCCTTGTACGCATGTTGCAATTTTTTAAAGTGTGAATTAAAAGTGTCTCCAGTTGCTCTATGCTATTATCTTTGTTCTTTCACAACAACCTCTTGTTGTTTTACATCAATGGTATTAGAGCTAAAGCTATGAACAGCTCGGTCCAAATTACTATTCCTGTCTTAGATGGGAAGAACTATAATAGGTGGACGGTCCAAATATAGGTGCTCTTCGACTACCATGACTTCCTGGGTGTCGTGGATAATGGTATTGCTGAGCTTGAAGAAAATGCTAGTGATGCTCAAAGGGCTATTCACCATGAAAGCTCAAAGAGGGATAAAAAGGCTATATAGTTCATTCATCAAGGTGTGTCTGATTAAGTGTTTGAGAAGATTGCAGGAGCAACCATGTCAAAGCAAGCTTGGGATATCTTGATGACAATGTATAAAGGTGTAGACAAAGTTAAGAAGGTGAGGCTACAAACTTTGAGGCATCAGTATGAAGTTTTGTAAATGGAATCCTCTAAAAGTATGACCAATTATGTAAAACGGTTTCTTACTTTGACTGATAAAATGAAAATAAATGGTGAGGAACACACTAATCAAGCCAAAGTGGAGAAAATTCTACGATTGTTGACCACTGATTATGAGCATATTGTAATGGCTATTGAAGAAGCTCACGATCTATCCGTGATGATCATTGATGAGGTGTCCGGTATCTTGCAAGCCCATGAACAACACATGAATGAGAGGAAAGCTAAAAAGCCACTTGAACAGGCCTTGCAAGTAGTTCCATCAAAGATGATCAAATTGGTAAAATGAACAAGAAACATGGTGGTTCTCGTGGAAGAGGACGAGGACGAGGATGAGGTGGCCGGTTCTAAAACCATTGAGGCCATGGTGGTTACAGCAACAATTATGGAACTGGAGGCACTATGATTATGATCAAGAAAAATCATATATTGGTCATTAGTAACAATACACAAGAGGATGTGGAAGTGGACGTGGTAGAGTGAGATATGACAAATCCAATGTTGAATGTTATTCCTATCATAAGTTTGACCATTACTCAGATGAATGTAGAAGCAAAAGGAATTTTCAAGAGAAGATGATGACAATGGGGATCATACTCTTTTAATGGTCACAGCAGCCAATGAGGTACCAAACTACCACATATTGTTTCTCGATACTAGTTGTACAAATCATATGTGTGGCAAAAGAGAGTTGTTTACAGACCTTAATGAATCTTTCCACGCCAAATTGAAATTTGCATATGATAGTACAATATTAGTGATGGGAAAAGGGAAGATTCTTATCAACTTGAAGAATGCAGATCATAAATACATTTCTGATGTTTTTTATATGCCAGAAATGAAGATCAACTTGTTAAGTATAGGCTAGTAAGGGTACGAGATGACTCTCTATAACGATAAACTCTCTATTTGTGAACAAAAAGGTACACTCATTCTTAAGGCTCCTGTAACAAATAATTGAATGTTTCAAGTGGATATCAGGTGGTGCTTACAATTGTCTCAATATAATTGTAAAAGATAAATCATGGTTATGGCACCTGCATTTTGGTCATTTGAAATTTCATAGTCTTAATATGCTTGCCCGTGAAAATATGGTAAAAGGATTACCAAGTTTAGAGCATCCTGAACAATTATATGAAGCTTGCATTATCAGAAGCATCATAGAATGCCTTTTGCAATTAGACAGCAGTAGCCAACATCTCAATGCCTTGAACTTACCCACTCTGATATGTATGGCCCAATGAGTGTTATGTCAAATGGAAACAACAAGCATTTCTTAACTTTCATTGATGATTTTACTCATAAAGTTTGGGTCTATTTCTTGCAAAGAAAATCATAAGTTTTTGACTACTTCAAGAAGTTTAAGATGCACGTTGAAAAACAAAGTGGTTGTTTTATTCAAGTCTTGCATACCGATGGTAGAGGGTAGTACACCTCTAATGAGTTTAAAGAATATTGTGAAGAGTAAGGGATATAACATGAAGTCACTTTTTTATATATTCCTTAACATAATAGAGTTGTCGAACAGAAAAACAGGAAAATTTTGGATATGGCTAGAAGCATGTTAAAGGCCAAACAAATGCCAAATTCTTTTAGGGAGAAGCTGTCTCATGTGCTCTCTACGTTCTTAATTGAAGTCCAGCAAAGGGTGTTTCAAATCTTACCCTTACAGAAGCTTGGAGCAGAGTCAAGCCAAGTGTAAAGCATATAAAGGTGTTTGGAGCTATTGCCTATGCTCATATTTCAGCAGAGAGTAGAAAAAAATAAATGATCAGGTAGAGAAAACTGTTATTATCGGTTATAAACATGGAGGCTACAAGTTGTTCAATCCCGCAACAAAGAAAGTCATTATTAGTTGAGATGTAATATTTGTTGAAGATGAAACGTGGAAGTGGGATGGAGATGTTCATGAAGATTCTCAAAGGCGTGTTATCTCCCTATGTGAAGAAGAAAAAGAATTATCTAACATAAATGAAGGAGCTTTACTAAGCTCTATCCATCAGCCAACATTGTCAGAAATTCCAACAACATCTGAAAGGCCTCGTCTATTAGGGCAGCAAGTAGTGTATTTACGAGACTATGAAGTAAACAACGTTGTTGCTATAGATAATTAAGAAAAATTAGTACACTTTGAATTCTTTGCAGATATTGAACCAGTAACATTAAAAGAAGTTATTAAAGTTCCAAAATGGCTGAAGGCTATGTATAAGGAAATCAATGCAATTGAAAAGAATGATACATAGGTTCTTACTAATCTTCCATAGAATCAAAAAGCTATTGATGTGAAATGGGTTTTAAAACTAAGCTCAAATTAAATGGAGAGATCGAAGAAATGGGTTTTTAAAACTAAGCTCAAAACAAATGGAGAGATTGAAAAGCACAAAGTAAGGTTGGTGGTGAAAGGATTCGAACAAAGGCCAAGTTATGACTACTAAGAAGTGTTTTCCCTGGTTGTTCGAATGGAAACAATCAGATTGTTGATTACTGTAGCTGCCTAAAATTGTTAGAAGATCCATCAAATGGATGTGAAGTTGGCCTTTCTTAATGACCCATTTGAAGAGGAAGTTTACATCAAGCAACCACCTGACTTTATCAAACAAGGACGTGAGAACCAAGTTTACAGATTGAAAGAGCATTATATGGTCTAAAACAAGCTCTAAGAGCTTGGAATAAACGTATTGATTCATTTTTATCTTAAGCTAGATTTAGCAAATGTCCTTCTGAGCATGGGCTGTATGTGAAGGTCAACAGTTCAAATCATATTCTCATGGTGTGCTTATATGTTTATGACATGATTTTTATAAGAAATGATTTAAGCATGGCAGAAGATTTTAAGAGGTCTATAATGAAAGAATTTGATATGACTAATCTTGGACTAATGTCTTATTTTCTTAGTATAAAAGTGAACCAGAGAGAAGATGGGATCTTTATCTCTCAAAAGAGATATGTAGTAGAAGTCTTAAAGAAGTTCCAAATGTTTGATTGCAATTCAGCAATAAATCCTGTGGAAGTTGGTACAAAGTTGACAAAGGAAGGAGAAGGACTATTGGTTGATCCAACCTATTTTAAGCAAATCGTGGGAATTTTAAGATATCTTACTTTTATAAGGCCCAATATCTCTTACGAAGTTGGTTTAATTAGTAGATTCATGGAGTCACCACATCAATCTCATATACAACTGGCTAAACGTATCCTAAGATACCAAGTCAATCTTCTGATTTTTGTACTCTTGTTGGATACTTTGATAGAAATTGGTGTGGTGATTTGGAGGAAGGTAAAAGTACATCAAGTTATTGCTTCAACTATAGTAATACAGCTTTCTTATGGTCATCAAAGAAGCAAACCATTGTTGCTTTTTCAACTTATGAAGCAAAATACGTTGCAGTAGCCTCCATCACCTATCAAGCAATTTGGTTGTGCAATTTAGTTAGCCAAATTCACTTGCCAATTGAAGGAACTTTGAAGATATTAATTGACAATGTTTTTGCACATGGAAGGAGCAAGCATATTGATATTTGTTTCCATATCTTGAGAAATCTAGTTGAAAAAAAGAGAAAAAGAGAATTGAACTGAAGTATTGCAAGACTGAGAATTAGGTAGTTGATATCTTGACTAAATCGTTGAAGTTTAACACTTTTGTGAAGATGAGAAGTATGCTTGGTTTGTGTAGATTGTCAACTTAGGATTAAGGGAAGGAATGTTAGTGTAATCCTAATTCTCTAGCTTGTTGTAGTAGTCAAGGTTTTAGGATTTTTAGCCTACTATTATAATGGGACTTAGTCACATTTCATATTTTTAGGTCCAAGAAGTTAGTGACTCTGTTCAATTTTAATTCTATAAATCCTTGTATTCATGCTGCAATTTTTTAAAGTGTGAAATAAAACTCTCCACTTGCTCTCTGCTATTATCTTTATCCTTTCACAGCAACCTCCTGTTGTTTTACATGAAGGAGGACAGTAAAGAATCTCCACGCCACCACTACCATGATGGAACTTGTGAATTCTGGCATTTGTTTCGATTGATCAGTTGTCCCTGCCATCCTTTAAAATTACATTAGTTTTAACAACCAAATTTTCCTTTTTGTTTCTTTATCTAGCTCATCGGGTTCTTTCTCCTTCACCATTACTGACACCGTCGCTGGTGATCGACACCATTAGGGGTTACCATGACTACAAACAAGATAAGGGCATCATTAAGATTGAAAATTTTCTTTTATCATAACACATACAATAGGCATCATCATCACACAACTAGCATAACTAGAAACTACCTTATTAGTGTAGTCTCTTTAACTTTTACCTATTTTAGTAGATTTCTGTATTCTGCCTCTTAAAGTCCACATAACTTATTTACATGCTACTTATGGCGTCAATATTCTAAAGGAAGTGAGGGCTGTTACAAAATTCCTGAACTTTATCATCATTTCATGTTCCTAACCATATGATAGCTCCTATAGAAAAAAGGAGAGTTTGTTTAATTATTAGGACAAAGAGTAACACTTTAATTGATTTCTTAAGTTAAATTCAAGACATTTTCCTTGCAATGAATTGACACCGGCGTAGAAATTTGATTATATATAAGTAGCTTAATCCTAAAACCAATTTGCTTATAGTAGGTGCTTAGATAAATAAAAAGGTTTTATCATCTACTAAAATAGTTCAATTCTTGTTTTGTAGGTTCTTCAACAATAATCCCTTTCACTCCTTCAGAATTGAATGATTATAGGAATTGTTTTGACACAAACCATTTTCTTAGCTATGGAGGATTTGGCACTGTTTATGGGGGCACCATCTGTGGAAGGGAGGAGAGGAATGTTAATGGCCTGGAAATGGTTGTGAAGGTCTCTCGCAACGTAGAAGAGACAATGAGGAATCAGTGGGATGTAAGCAAGAGAAGATCATGTTCAATTCTTAAATTGCTTTGCAACATTTCAGTTAACATTGTTTAACTCATTTTTAGAATTAAGAGCTGTTACAGGACAAATCCCATGTTCAAACTATTTGCAGAATTCCCATGAAAAAGGACTTTGGCCTTGTTTAGTTGGCATAGATTCTTGCTTGGGAAAGTAATCTTTCTCTTAAAATTTATATTATCATGTTTGGTTCATTTTTTTGAGTAGTTAGGAAAAATAAAAACTTTCCCAATTTAGGAAAAATAGTAGCACTTTACCTAAATTCTAAATCTCATCACCCCCTTGGTATTTAGATTACATTCCTCAGGAATTTAATCTGGAAAATATGCTGGCCAATTCAACCCTTCCTTCTCTCTCAAGTCTACAACAACTCTTTTATAATAATAATAATGAATTTAATAATAATAATAATAATAATAATAATAAATGTAATTAATACAATTAATAAAATTAATAATAATAAGAATAATAATAAGTAGAAAGTAGATAATAATAATAAAAAATTAATAAGAATAATAAAATCGATGATGATGATGATAATAATAATAATAATAACAATAAAATTAATAATAAAAATAAAAATAAAAATAATAGATAAAATTAATAAATAGTAGAAAATCAACAATTATTATTATTACTAATAATATGTATAATAAAAATAAAAATAAAAATAAAAATAAAAATAATAAATAATAATAATAAAAAAATAATATGTATAATAAAAATAAATGTAAATGATAAAAATAATAAATTTAGTAATAATAAAATTAATAATAAGTAGAAAATTAATAATAATAAATTTAATAATAATGCACTATTTGTATTTTTATTTTCAATGTTAGAAAAATTTTTGATATTTGATTTGAATTTTAAGATTTATCTTTGTACTCGATTAAGATTTTTTTAGTAATTTTCAATACTATATTTATGATAAAACAGTATTATATGATTAGAATATTAGGAATAAAAAAATTAACATTTAATAATATAACTTGTATTACAAATTAACATTATTTAACGATTTTAATTTTTATTCGGTTTGTAGGGATATAATTGAAAATACAAGTTAAAATTAAATTACATTCCATGAAATACTGTTACATACTAAACACTATAATAAAAATCCTCCCAACTTTTATATTATAATTCTTATAAGTATCTAAACATGTGAATATCTTTACTTTCTATAGATTTATTTTTCAAAGAATCAGATTCCAAATTCACTTTACTTTCCTGCCAACCAAACAAGGCCTTAACATGTGAATATCTTTACTTTCCATAAATTTATTTTTCGAAGAATCAGATTCCAAATTCACTTTACTTTTCCGCCAACCAAATAGGACCTTAGATTATATATTATGTATGTTTTTTCAACCAAACAAGAGAATAACCTATTACCAAGAATAGATCAGGAACGGAATGGTTATTCCGTCAACCAAACACCCTGTAAGGTTTTTCAATTTCAAAATGATGTAGTTTAGTTAAAAAACTTAATAAAACTTAATTAGTTAGTTTAATTAAGTTCGATGTGTATAAGTATTAATGGTATTTTTCTTATGCAATATGTCACGTCATTAATATTAACGAAGATACTAATGTTGGGATAAAATTGAAAAAAATCAAAAGTTTTAAATTTTAATTATCACTTTTTTAAGTTCAAGCTATAATTGTAAAATTAAGTAAGGTTTGAGGTTTTTTTTATAATTAACTCTTAATTTAATTAATATTTAAATTTTTAGTATATCTTTACAACTGATCAATCGTTCTTTGGTCATTAATGTAGAAAATGATTCTAATGAGAAAGTTGGCAGACAAAATCTGTCACTTAGAGCGCGATGGAGACAACTGGCATGTGAGTTCTGACAGTCTTCTTCAGCCGGAATAAAGGACAAATGTGGCCGAATTTGACTTTCAGATTTGAGGGAAAAAGTCCTCTTTTCTGTTAATATAAACGCTTATTTTGAGAAAGAAATATCGTAATCCAAGATAAAAAAGACAGAACTGAAGTCAACGTTGTACTTGTGAAGATTAGGGAGGGAAAGAATATCAACACATTGAATAATTAGTTAAACATTTTTTTTAACTTTTATACACAAGATAGTTTAAATTATTCAAAACAATCACGAGTTTCTACGCCCATGACAATTTTACAAGAACGAAAACAAATTCAATACCGATTCCTTTATAATCGCAATACAAAAGAACAATTGATTAAGCAGTTTACATAATAAAATAGTCTAATTAGCAATAATAAAAGTAAAAGCTCTGATATCAATTGAAGGAATTTCATGATACGAATCGGGTAAAATTTAAAATTTTTTAATCCGATAACAACAAATATCGTTTCTATCATTGCTAATTATCCTTGTATTTTGTTTGCATCACAATCAAGTTTATATTCCTACAAGAGGGATTGTTAAACCATACCTTTGGTCTCTAACGAAGTTGTATTCCTCTTCGGTTCACCCTGAATTTGAAACAAGAAGGACGCTGAGTTCGTGCTAGCATTCTCTTCATCCGCGCCAAGTTTTGTCACCCTGTTTCTTAATCGATTACTCAATCGATAATTGTCTTTTTTAACAAGTTATGAGAGAACAATGGCCAACCCAAAAAACTCTATATCCAAGTCTGATAAGATGTAATATTCGTATAGCCTTAAATTATTCTTCAAATTCCCACAGCATTTATGGCAATTAAATCAAGAACGGTTTTGAAACATCATACTTAATTCTTGACCTTTTGGTACTAGAGCATTGATAACTTCTTCTAATGAACTCCAAACGACTTGAAACCTTCACCATTAAATTCTACTCTTCAAGGACTACAAAATTGACAGGTCATTTGTCCATAACGGTTATCATTTGCCCTTTCAAATTTCTGTTCAAAATCACCTTAAATTCTGTCACAATTTTGATGGCTATAATAATACATCTATTCTCTCTCTTCATTTGTTAAAATAAATTCTTTTGGGCGTGGGCTATAAATTAATTTATATTTCATGAAATTTATATTATCCTCATAATATACATTTCAAATAAATTTATTTCCTGTTTAGGCTATCACGTCATGTGACAATATTTTAACAAGTACCTTTATTTCATCAACATGAAATCTTGTACATTGAAAATATACTTTCTTGTTTCCCGTTCGGTTGGTATGACCTATATCGAGGATCTGTGTTGTGTTGGCAATGAAATACAACATTTTATTTCATAAACTGTAAGCGGTATTC
>JANIIA010035067.1:0-12173 GCA_027478495.1 Erythroxylum alaternifolium
TTTTAAATGGGTCTAAATTCTCGGTCTAATTTTATGGTATCTTATTATGTTCTCTAAATCTCAGCTATTTATTTATAGACAGAGCTCATGTTAAGCTTTTGAACTCCGACATTTCACGACCACTTATTAGTCGCCTCGCGGAATGAGTAATATAACAAACTTTTTCGTTTGACAATTGGGAGGTCTAAATTAGGCTTGGCAACTAAGATGAGAAAGTGTTGAGTTTAAGTTTGAGTCAGCAAATTTAAATAGTTAAATACATTTTATTAAATTTATTAACATCTAAGTAATGTAATACAATTTAAATTAAATTGTTATAATCAATTTTAAATATTTTATCTAATTCAAATTATAAATTTAATTAAACAAAACTTAAGTCAAATCTTAGAGATATTGATTATTACGGTCATATAAATAAAATATAAATTCTTAGCAAACACTTTTAATAAACAAAAATAAATATCAGCCAAAATATAAAAAATTAAATTATGAAACAACAAATAGATTCTTCACTTAAGTCTCTTCTTTGTAGGAGGTCTTGAGTTCGAGTCACCAAAAGGGGGAGAGGGAGAATTTTCCCTATTGATGATCCTCTAGCCTCCTGAGAATGCTCTTTGGCGGGATCAATTGTGGACGTCTCGCTTTCAGCGACAGTATGGGAGTTGGAACTACTGGAAACTTAGAACTGATAGGAACCTGATGCTGAGTAGGGACCAGTAATCAATCAGCAGTCGACCAATCAGTATGTGACGATTCCTTGTATGCAGAAATGTACAAGTTACATAGGAATTTGAGGGACCTTGGGATTTCAGATTTACCTCCTCTAAGACCCTAAGAGTGAGGTCTTAGGGACTTAAGATTAGTCTGGTGAAGCCGGGATACCTAATAATGTATATAAAAAAATATTTAATAACTTTGTCTACTATTTAATAGATAAAATGATATTTGCTTAAAGCGTAATGTATTTGTCCTTTTATGTGGAAAAAAGGGTTGTCACCGACTCCAAATTTACGAAGACTAATTTACTCAGTTGAGTGTGAGTCGAGTTATTATGTGAACAAGTTAGTTAGCTCGTAGATACTGCTTACTGATCATGTAAAATGACGCATTTGAGACTACTCCATTCATTCATTCAAAAAGACAAAAATGCATGAAGTGTCAAAAAGAGTTAGCTCGTAGATACTGCTTACTGATCATGTAAAATGACGCATTTGAGACTACTCCATTCATTCATTCAAAACGACAAAATTGAATGAAGTGTCAAAAAGTTTTCTCTTTTTGAGGTTATCACGGATGATGTAATCATCGCGTCATGAACATTCATTCTCCATCACCATCAGGTTAGCTTTTTTCTTATAAATAACCCTAGTTCTCGGCTCTTAGTTGTTATAGTTTCATGAGTGCAATGGATGCATATTTCCGAGCAGCAACCCCATCTCTGACCTGCTACCTCTTTACAGACACACCTATTCATACAGTTTTTGCGTCTCTCATTACCGTACTTGTAAGTCTGGTCGAAATTAAATATCAAGGGAAGACCCTTACACCTTTCGAAACCCACCCTGTAACCATCATGGTTTTGGTTTTAAGTTTACTTTTATACTGTTGCTTGGCATATGTTGCTAAGCAAGCATTAGTTTCAACCGAAGCTTGTAGTCGTTTTATGGCACTCTCCAGTTCGCTGTCGCTGGTTTCATTGGCATCGTTGCTACTGCCTGAGCCACTGCGCGTTGCTTTATATGTATTTTACAGTTTGGTTTTGGTGGCAGAATCATATTCATACGGCACTTTTCACAAGCTATACCGTTGGATTCGTCGGATAGTTGAAGAGAAGCTTGTGGATAGATTTTGTGTTCAGAATCGTCTCCCACAGAGTGTCAGAGATGTTAATTCATCGTTATATGATTAATGGTCTCCAGAAAATTCATTTACACCATATGTCCGTAAGAGCTGGCTGAGTTAAGTATGAGTTGTGTTGTGTTGTAGTAAAGAGTTATGTTGCGTGTTTGCTGTGTAGTATGAGCAACGAGTCCAATAAGTGGGTCAGAGGAGCCACTATTCTTTGGAATATCCTGTCGTATGGGTATTCTTATCCTTTGTTTGTATAAAAGTGTGAGTTGTGTTGTATTATGAGCTATGTTGTGTGTTTGTTGTGTAGTATGAGTAATGAGTCCAACAAGTGGGTCACATTTTAGGATCCATTAAGGACCTATTAAGTGGGTCAGAGGAGCCAAATTCTTTGGATTCATTAGGATTATGAGTCCAAAGGATCTTAGAATTGAAAAGTACTTATAATGCCTAAAAAATATGTATATATAGGTCTGGCTGTAAATGACTAAGAGTGTAAGTAAATATTTTTAAAGTTAAAATTTGGTGGAGAAAATTAGAAGTGTGTAATTTTAGGTCATAATTTTGTAAAAGAAAAGAGGAAAAGATATAAAGGTTAATATTTAAAGTCTAGAATATTTCATGAAACCATTAATATTAAGAAAGACATAAGAAAGAAACCAAAGAAGGTGGCGGCAGAAGTGTGTGGTTTAGATTTTGGCTAGTTACGAAAAGTCTGTACCAAAATAAAAATGAAAGACAAAAGTCCATCAACTTTTAAGCACCGGAACCAACACAACCTGCAAATACGAGAACCATAAGCCATAACGGTTCCATTGTGACTATCAAGAACACTCTACAAAATCAACATAATTTACAACCTGGTGCTCGAGAAGTTTGGAAACTATTGTAGATATGGAGGCCCTTAAAGCCTCGAGTGTGGATGGGCTGAACCTTATACTTTACTAGAAACGTCGACACTTGGCTGGAGGCAATCTGAATCTTGTAGCTGTCACAGAAGGAAGAAGGTAGGAGAGAGAAGACAGAGAGTCCTGTCTCTGTCTCTGTCTTTGCAAGTTCAGAAGAACGAAGTTATTCAAGCTATTGTTCCCAACGAAATCTTGCTCTGAGGGCCCGACGAGTCATCTACGTAAAAGGACCCTCCCTGCGGTGACGACGAACCAAATTCATTTCGTATTGCAACGACAGAGACAGAAAAGGCAGACACTAACTATTTTTTAAATATTAATTATTTTCGTCATATAAATAAAATATAAATTCTGAGCTGTCATTATTTAATAAATAAAAATAAAAATAAATCAAAATATCAAAAAATAAAGTATAAAATAACAAAATAAAATCAAATATTACATAATAACTTTATTTATATTTTTATAGCCTTAATCGGTCCTAATCCCGGGCAGTTGCAACCTGGGCAAGGCAATTGCCCAGAGCCCTACTCCATTAAGGCCCGATGTCACTGCCACGGTTGTCTTTCAATGACTTCCAATGGTATATATGTCAAAATACACACAATTCGTTAGCGAACTCTGTTCTGATCGATGTGTGTCAACGCTGTTTCGGTTTATTTTGTTCTCATATTTACTGAATGTTACATAAATGAATGCTGAATTTTATATAAATACTTGAATAAAATTTAATAAAATATGATAAGAATTAATTAATTAAAACACTAGATTTATTCCACTTTCACTTACATTTTAGTATTATTCCAACGTTTATAGTTTCAAAACAAAATTATTGTTTTTTTTAAAGGTAAAAAAAATTTTATTCTAACGTTCATTCTTTTAATAGGCGAAGGCTATTAAATGCCATTTAATAATTGCAGAGAAAGGAAAGTGACAATTTGGGTTGATATAATTGCCATATTACCACGTAGTCTTTTACCTTTAGTAACGTTAATTTTTAGTTTTTTATGTGTTTGATTTAATGAAATAAAATTTTATTCTTATCTATTCCTAACATTTATGTATTCTTGTATTTGGTTAGAAAAGAAGAAAGAGAATAACTATTACGAGATTTGTTATTCCCTAACAATAATTATTATTACTAATAATAATAATAATAACTATTATTATTATTAGTATAAAATTAACATTAATTATTATTACTACTAATACGAATAATAAAACTAATAATAATAATAATAAGTAGAAAATTAATAATAAGAATTAATAATATTAAGAATAATTAAATTAATAATAATAAAAAAATTAATGACAATAATAATACGTAGAAAATTAATAATAAGAATTAATAATTAATAATTAATAATAATAATAATAAGTTTTGAATGATAATTTTCAACAAAGAATTTTCACGTTCTTCTAAGTTTTGAATGATAATTTAAAAGTAAATTTTTAAAATTTTTTAAGGTATTTTTAGCTCACTAAATATTTGAATATCTTATAATTAATTTGTAATTTGTTATTCACATGAACACTATATTAGAATATTAAATGATATTTATGTTTACTTGTGTTTCTGTTTTATTTTTAGATTACTTATTATTTATAAAAATAATTAAAGATTAATAAATAATTTAATTTTTGTAATTACAATTTTCGTTATACTCACAAATATTGTACTAATTGTTGAATTTATGTTCTTGTAGAGATTCACGTAAGATTAGTAATAATATGACTAAAGTTAAATTTGAGGATTTAATAAGTTAGTCTATGAATAATTAATAATATAGTCATTAAAATTAGAACAATGATGTAAAAGTTCGCTACATAAAGATAAAAATAAAAAATAATAAAAGTATTGAAAATAATATTTAAGATTTTTAAGATCGTGATTTTAGGAGTTCTTTTCTTAAATAGTATACGAGACTGATTCCACGAGCAAAAGTACCATCATAGTCAAGGTGTCCAAAAGTAAAAGTTCTGTCGGTACTGGTTTGACCATAAGCCATAACGATTCCACTGTAACCATCTAGAACACTCTAAAAAATCAACATAATTTACAAGTTAGCTCCTTCACTGCGTTACATTTAATCATTCAGTGAAGCGCAAATGAAACAGAATAATCAAGACCTCCACAACAGGCTTCGCAACAACTTCATTTGCACGCTTCTGCGAGGCGAAATCAGTGAGCACCTCATCCAATTCGTAAGTGTCCGCATTCCAAGTGCTATTTCTAAGTTTCAACCTCTTTAGCTGAGGAATAGTAACCAAAATGGAGTAATAACTAAATCAACCTGTACATACAAATCGTAATAAAAGATCAAAAAGAAAAAGAAAAGAAAAACCAGAGACTACCTCTGGTTGCAATTCAACACAATCAACGAAAACAGCATCAGCCATGAAGTCCTCTGGATTTCAAGGCCGAAGTCTAAGATGCCTCTAAATCGGCAGCGTGCGGTCAACAAATTTTGTTGCATCATTAAAAAAAAATATTTTTTCTCAGATCAACTAATGATTCTAGACCTACCATTAATCATTTTTCTCTTTATACTGTTCCCTCTAGTACGCGATTTCTGTCTCCCTAGATGAGTTTATTGACTGTATTGCTTTCACATTATCTCAATTAAATAAATGAACTGAAAGGTGAAGTTAAGTCCCTTGAATAAATGATAATGGAGGCATCCATCCAAGTTGACAGGACGACCACACCATATATATACTTAATTAATAACGTTTACAGTTGGTTCTTCCAGTAGATAATTTTATGTAAGAATCATCTTCTACTATTTTCATACACAACATACAGTAGTTTTATACAGATCTCAGGTCCAGTAAACAAGAAATAACAAAATGGTTCACATAAAATAACTAAGCAACCATCAATCAAGTATAATCTGTCTTACAAAAATCGATCACATATTTGTTATCATAAATAACCTCACTCACCATCTTAAGTTATGTTCAATAAATTCAAAGAATAACTGAAATCAATCCGAAAATCTGCAATAGTGGCATACTTGAATATCTGGCGTGCAAAAGGAAACAAAAACATGCCTTAGTTATGGACAGGAAATTTCGAAAAACTGGAGAAAAATCATATTGTAAAAGTCAAATCCTAGCCCCACAAACCTATATTACAAGTAAGAACTCTATATAATTACAATTAGTGAGTGGATTTGCATGGAGGTTCCTTAACTTTCTAAAGGTTCCCTGTCATCTGGCCCAGCTAGTACGATCTGGTATAGCAAGAATTTGCAAACATAAAGTAAGTCTTCAATGGTTATAAAATTTGAACATAGGGTAAGGCAAAAAAGATATTGGCCATACACATATCCAGCAAATATTTTCAGACATGAAAAATGCATTGGGTGGACCGAGAACCTGTAAAACTGTGATTACTTACTTTATTCCATGTAATTCTACTATATACTGTATACATAAATAAGCTACAAGTTACATAAAGTTTTTCTACAATTAGACAAAATCATAATTAAGCATATTTTGAAGGAGAAAAATCAAAACAATTGAAGTTTTATCAGCTGAGAATAACCAGAAATAGTTGAAGAAATGCCTACATAAACAGATTCATCAAAATATGGGCAAGTCTAGATCAATGTCCTTATTTGTGTAAATGAATTGATAATTTCTAGAAATGATTATGCTAACATACAAAGGTTCGAGATCTATTTGAGCGAGTGTTTTCATATGAAAGATTTGGTATTTTTGAAATATTTTCTAGGTGTTGAAGTTGCTAGTAGTCTTATGATTTGGATATTATCTCCAAGATATAATTCCAACGTAGTCTGACTTGGTCTTTATGCTGAAATGCTTAACATCAGAGATTGGCAGTGGGACAATGGTTTACGGTCGTATGACTGAGAAAAGGCTCCACTTTCTTCCATATTGCTTCTCTCTTAAGTTTGTGATTTTCCATGTTTTTTCTTCCATCTTCTTCCATATTGCGTCCTTTTTCATGTTCTCCTTTGTGGGTCTCATCTTTGGAATTGTATGAAGCTTGTTTGTATAGCTCCTTGACATTTGGTGTGGCTATTAGGAGTTGCGTTTTAGTTGGGTTGGCTGTGCACACTGCCAACCCACACCAAATGTCAAGGAGAACATGTTAAATAAAAAGGTGCATCTATTAAGACTGTATAAATATATAACCTGTTTTTTCAATATAAACTCAATAATAATTTATAAATCTAAGTATTTCAAATATATTATTTTATAGGTATGCTTCTGACATGTGATCGTTGCCCGAGTTAGAAGCGCAAATGAAACAGAATAATCAAAACCTCCACAACAGGCTTCCCTATATAAGTTTATTGACTTTTTTGCTTTCACATTATCAATTAAATAGAAAGTGACGTGATTGAGACCATCATTTGATGTCAAGCATTTGCCAATTTCAACTCTCGAGACCTGAACTGAACGGATGGACAAAACCATTCCATTCCCGTTTCGTATTCTCAGATCCAGTAAAAAAGAAATAACAAAACGGTTCACGTAAAATAACTAAGCAACAATCAATATATCAAGTGTAATCTCTCTTAATGAAATGCATCACCTTTTTTTGTGTGGATAAAATGTAAATATATTGAATCAAAAATATGTGCGAGATCTTTAGGGCATATCCCAACTAAGATAAGTACCCCGCATAGTAACACCGGGTAATTAGTCAAAATATCAAATCATATCACCTGGATCACAGATTTGTTATTATAAATAACCTCACTCACCATCTTAAGTTATGTTCAACAAATTCAAAAAATAGCTGAAATCAATCCGAAAACTTACCATAGCAGCGTACTTGAATATTTGGCGTTCAAAAGGAAACAAAAACATGCCTTAGCTCTGGAAAGAAAATTTCGAAAAATTGGAGAAAAAATCATATTGTAAAAGCCTAATCCTAGCCTGTTCAAATCTAGGATTGAAAAGATAGAAAAAGAATTGAAGAGGAAAAGAAAAGAATTTTGTCTTCATTTCTGATAATGAAAGGTGAACAGAGAGCACAGTTTTATACAGCTTTTCTAACTAACTCTAATAACAAACTTTGCTAGCTGACAAAAGGGAATAAGAATAAAATCTAACCAATCAATTTAATAACAGAATAACAAATTATTTATTGCTTCAATACTCCCCCTCAAGTTGGAGGGTGATATATATCAATCACTCCCAACTTGGAAAGCAAGTATGAATGCTGTGGAACTTCAAGGGCTTTTGTAAATATGTCTGCTAACTGCTCCTTGGTTGAGATGTGCCGTGTTTGCAATAATCCTTCTTGTATGCTCTCTCTAACAAAATGGCAGTCTATATCAATATGTTTAGTCCTCTCATAGTAGACTGGATTAGTAGCTATCTGTATTGCTGCTTGACTGTCACAAAAAAGTTCAACTGGTTTGCATGCCTTAATCCCCAACTCTGTGAATAAACCAAGAAGCCATTTCAATTCTGCAACAGTTGATGCCATACTTCTATACTCAGCCTCTGCTGATGATCTCGAGATTGTACTCTGTTTCTTGGATTTCCAGGAAATCAGTGAATTCCCAAGCTTTATGCAGAACCCTGTTACAGACTTTCTTGACATGAGACATGATGCCCAATCGGAGTCACAGTAAGTTGATATCACAAGTTTTCCTGCTGATGAGAGAAGTATCCCCTGGCCTGGATCTTTCTTGATGTATCTTACCACTCTCAAAGCTGCATCATAATGAGATTTTTTTGGCTTTTGCATGAACTGACTAAGATGTTGCACACTATAGGCAATGTCTGGCCTAGTGTGAGTCAAATATAAGAGTCTACCAATCAATCTTTGGTATATAGTAGCATCTGCTAAAACAACATCATGATTCTCAGGCTGCAATGCTTCATCATATTCTGCAGAAGTGAGTTTCAAATTTTGCTCTAGAGGAGTGTTGGCAGGTTTTGCATTCATCATTCCAATGTCATCAATCATCTCTAAAGCATACTTTCTCTGAGATAACACAATCCCTGCACTTGACCTTGACACTTCAATGCCAAGAAAAAATTTCAAATTGCCAAGATCTTTCATCTTGAAGCTTCTATGCAAAGTAGACTTCAATTCATCAATAAGTTCTATGTCATTTCCAGTAATCAACAGATCATCAACATAGATTAACATTATAACCTGCCTAGACCCTACAATCTTAGTAAACATGGAATAATCATATTTACTTTGACTATAACCATTCTGAATAAGAGCCTCAGACATTTTCAAATTCCATTGCCTTGAGGCTTGTTTTAAGCCATACAAGGATTTAAGCAACCTGCATGCCATGTGCTCCCCCTGGTTGCTAAATCCCTCTGGAAATTTCATAAAGACCTCCTCCTGTAAGTCTCCTTGCAGAAATGCATTATAGACATCCATTTGAAACAAAGGCCAATTATAGAAAGCAGCAATAGCAATGACACTCCTTACAGTTACATGCTTAGCTACCGGTGAGAAAGTTTCTTGATAGTCAATACCTTCTCTTTGATTGTATCCCTTGGCAACCAGCCTTGCTTTGAACCGTTCCACAATGCCATTTGAGTGATACTTGACCTTATAGACCCATTTGCAGCCAATGGGAACTTTGCCAGGAGGAAGAGAAACCACTTCCCATGTGCCATTTGACTCCAAAGCTTGAATTTCCTGTTGCATAGCATCTATCCAATACTTATGCTTAATTGCCTCAGAATATGTTTTTGGTTCAACTATTTGGCAAATGGATGCTGAGAAAGACTGAGTTTTTATAGGTAAATGAGCATACGATATGATTATTGGATACTGACCTTTTATTGCAAGTGAAGAGGATGATGCTGATGGGGGATTAGTGAAATGATAATCCTTATGCCATGCTGGTGGATGTGAAATTCTGCTTGATCTCCTTGTGGTTGCTGATGAAAGAGGTGGAAATGAGGCACTGCCAAAGGTGAAAGGTGGTGGATCAGGTGGATGTGGTGGAAGATTATTTGATGGAGCTAGAGGGGCAGGACATGGTGGAGGTGCTGAAGAGGTTGGATTTTGTTGTGGTGAGGTAATTTCTGGTGTAATGTTCAGGTAGTCATGATCTTCTATGTGACCAAAGCTTGTAACAGGGAACATAGGTTGCTCTGAAGGTGTGAGTTTGAAGGGAAATATGTGTTCATGGAAGACCACATTTCTGTTGACAAACAGCCTTTTGGTGTGAAGGTTAAGTAGCACATATCCTTTTTGGACAAGGGAGTAACCTAAGAAAACAGATGGGATTGCCTTTGGGGAGAATTTATCATGATAATATGGAACACTAGCATAGCAAAGGCAGCCAAAGACTCTAAGGTGGTGTAGTGGTGGTGGCTTCTTATGTAACATCTCAAATGGGGACTTCCAGGATAAGACTGAGGATGGCAAACGGTTTATAATGTAGCAGGCAGCTAGAATACTTTCCCCCCAAAACTTAGAAGGTAAATTTGAATGAAATTTTAAGGCTCTGGCAGTTTCAAGTAAATGTCTATGTTTCCTTTCTGCTACCCCATTCTGCTGTGGTGTATCAACACAAGAACTTTGGTGCACTATCCCAAGGGTATTGAAAAGTGGGGTACATTCCTTATTAAAAAACTCAGTCCCATTGTCACTTCTAACAAGCTTAACAGTGGTTGAGAATTGGTTTTGGACTAGGGTAAGAAACTGTTTTACAGTGGTGCATGTGTCATGTTTGGTTTGTAACAAGTAGATCCAGGTCATTCTGGTATAGTCATCTACAATAGTTAGGAAGCATCTATGGCCACTGTGGGTTGAGATTCTATAAGGTCCCCATAGGTTAATGTGTATCAAATGAAATGGACATGGTGCTCTTGACATGCTATTAGGGAATGGAAGTTTAGATTGCTTGGCTAATGGACAAACAGGACAAGAATGAAGATCATGTTGCACGTTCAAAATAGAATGTAATCCATTAATTTTTTTCATTGTGGATACAGAGGTGTGGCCAAGCCGAGCATGCCATACATTAGGTGAATGCTGAAAAGACATAAAAGAGCTAACGGAATAAGGAATTTTGGTGTTCACAGTAGTTGTTGTGCAGGTTGATGATGCTCCAAACTGTTGAAGAAGGTAGAGGCCTCCATGCTCCTTACCAATCCCCATCATCCTCCCACTGCAAAGGTCCTGCAAAACACAATGAGTTGGGAAAAAAACCACTGCACAGTTAATATCTTTGGTCAGTTTGGAAATTGAGATCAAGTTATAATGGAAATCAGGTATATATAGGACATTAGTAAGGGTATGAGATGGAGAGAGCTTATGGTTGCCAATATGGGTGACTGAGGCTGACCTACCATTAGGCAATTGAACATAAGAGTGATTAGATGCAGATACAACAGAATCATTCAAATTAAGAAAGTCAAATGTCATGTGGTTGGTGGCCCCCGTGTCAAGGATCCAACCAACTGTCTGTTTGGCAGAAGATGAAGCTATACCTGCCATGTTTACATTTGCTGAAATTGGTGGTTCTTTCTGTAAGAGCTGAAGAAGTTGCTGGTATTGTGCAGCAGTCAAACTTGGTGGTGTTGGAGCCTTGACATTATCAGAAACAGAGTCAACAGCAGCCTCAGAAGAAATAACATTGTTTGCAGCATGATTCTTCTTCGAGAATTTAAAATCAGGTGGGAACCCAATCAGCCTATAGCATGTTTCACGCTTGTGGCCTTCAACATGGCAATGATCACAACGTCCACTGAATTTCTTCTTGGAACCTTTCTGAGATGAAGAAGAATATAAGGCAGTAGGCTCCGAGGCAGTGATGAATGAAGAAGATAACTTTCGTTGGGATTCCTCTTGATGTAACATTGAGTAAGCCTGATTTACAGTCGGTAGTGGCTACATCAGTAATAACTGGCTACGAACAGCTGAGTAAGAATCATTTAGACCCATCAATAGCTGAAACAGTCGTTGCTGAAGATGATGAGAAGAATTTTTGCGAGAGCTGTCACAATCACAGGTGGTGAACGGAACGAGAGTATCGTACTCATCCCACAGAAGGCGAAGCTTTGTGTAATAATCAGAGATCGAAGAAGTCCCCTGAGTATGAAAGGAAATGGTCTGATGAAGGTAAAAAATTCAGGAACCGTCGACCTTGTCAAAACGTTCCTTTAGATCCAACCAAACTGTGGCGGCGCTAGAAGCGAAAACTATACCGGCGGAGAGATCTTTGGAGACAGTGTTCAGAAGCCAAGAAAGGACTATCGCGTTACAGCGATCCCAATAAGAGTGGAACTCATCTGGGTAAGCTTCCTTTTTGCACGTACCATCGATGAAGCCAAGTTTATTTTTGGCTAAGAGAGCAATCCGCATCGATCTGCTCCAAACACTGTAGTTGTCGATGCCAACAAGCTAATGAGAAACAAGCATAGCTTCGGGAGTGTCAGAAGGATGGAGGA